>QKWP01002311.1:0-46005 GCA_003550325.1 Gigaspora rosea
AAGAATTATTTAAATATATAAATCGGAACTTAGAGCAGTTCTGACAAAAAATTTTCAATTAAAAATAAAATGGAAAAATAAGTGCACTATTTATGTGACAACTTTAAAATTTTGCACTTTCCTTTATAATTAAGTAAAGCATATCGATTAATTATTTTAAATTCGTTAATGAAAATTTGACCATAATAAAATCGAAACCCCACCTAATATATTGTGTCCGATTTTTGTGATCTAAATGATCATATGATTTTATTTAAAGTTCATACTGTATCTGTATCGGTATGCAAAATTGTTATACATTGTATTACTCTATTACTTAAAAAATTTATAGTTTGAACTTTAAATTCTTTTAAAAGAAAAATGTCAAATTGACAAACGGATAATTTTTTAATACTTAGTCCTCAACATGAACCAATCGGCATCGTCAGAAATTGATAAGCTTGCTGATAATTATCAACAAGGTATTGGCATTGAGAAGAATGACCGTAAGACGTTTGAATTATATCTTAAAGATGACGAGATGGGGAAACGCAGCTGGAACGTGTAATGTTGGAAATTGTTATTATTATGGAATCGGAGTTGAAAGGGATTTATGTAAAGCATTTGTTTATTACCAAAAATCCGCAGAGATGGGTGATGCAGCTGGAACGTGTAATGTTGGGTACTGTTATGATTATGGAATTGGAGTTGAAACGAATAAACGTAAAGCGCACGTGTATTTTCAAAAAGCAGCAAAATTGGGAGATATATATGCACTCGGTTTATGTTATTATGTAGGAATTGGAATAGAAGAGGACGAGGAGAAAGCTTTTGAATATTTTCTAAAATCTGCAGAGATGGGAGATATTAAAGGAATAAGACAAGTTGGAATTTGTTATCAGTATGGACAAGGTGTCAAAAAGAATGAAAATAAGGCGTTCGAATATTATCAAAAATCTGCTGACATGGGTGATGTTCTTGGAACAAGTGATGTCGGTGATTGTTATTATCATGGAATTGGAGTTAAAGAAGATAAATATAAAGCATTCGAATATTATAAAAAATCTGCTGATATGGGCTTGATACGGGGGTGTATAATGTAGGATTATGTTATGAATATGGACTGGGAGTTATAAAAGATGAATGTAAAGCGTTCGAGTATTATAAAAAATCAACAGAGATGGGATACGCTAGTGGAATGTGCAAGGTCGGCGAATTTTATGAAAAGGGACTCACTGTTGAAAAGAATATAGACATTGCTTTTGAATGGTATTTAAAATCAGCTATTACTGAACAATCTACCAGTAGCAGAAAAGAATATTTTCATTTTATACCATTTGAAAAATTTGAAAATGTTGAAGAAATAGGTAAAGGAGGCTTTTCTACAGTCTTCAAAACAAAATATTTAAATAACTCTGGATCATTTGAAGAAGTAGCAATTAAGCTTGTAAAAGATTTCAATAAAAATAGAGAACCGTTTATAAAGGAGGTATTATATTAATATTTTTAAACATTATTTTTATTTTTATAAATTATATTTGGTTACATATATTATCCTATTTGTTTTTTAGTTGAAAGCTTGCCATAGTTTAAATCAATATTTAGGAATATCAAGAGATGAAAAAACAAATGATTGCATTTTAATGTTTAGGTATGCAAAATACGATTCATTGAGCAAAAATTTTACTGATATCCTTAAATTTGAATGGAAACTCAAATTAAAGATACTCCGTGATATCATATCCAATCTTGATCATATTCATTCTAAAGAGTATTTACATCGAGATCTTCATCCTGGAAATATTCTGTTGAAAGAAGATTATGAGCATATATTACCGATCTAGGTTTATCAAAACCGCTTGATGAAAAGGAACAAGAAGAACATATTCATGGAGTTTTACCTTATATTGCACCGGAGCTCTTTCAAAAGCAACCATATACTCAAGCTTCAGATATTTATTCATTCGGAATAATCATGGTAGAAATAACAACTGGTCAAAGACCTTTTAATGATTATAAATTTGATTTCGACCTCGTAATAAAAATTTGTAAAGGATTGCGGCCAAAGTTTGGACCAGGAACTCCTGATTGTTATATTGAATATGCAAGCCAATGCATGGATTCGAATCCAGAAAAACGTCCAACATCTAGAGAAATAATTATTAAACTGGATGAATGGCTACATATAATTGGAAGTGAAATCGAAAATAAAATCAAAAGTCAATTTTTAGAAAGTGATGAGATTAATAAAAAATTGTCAACGATTAAAGAAAATTTAAAAAACGTATATACAAGTAAACCTTATAATATAACTGAAATTAGTAAAAGTTTATCAAAACTGAAAATTAGCAAATCTGCAGATATTATAGAAGTTCCGGATGATATTTAATAAATCAATAAAATTACTATATACATATTTACTTTTAAAACGGCAACGCCATTTCATAAGGCTGAAGCCTTATTTATTAAACGCAAATAAATTTATAACAATACGTATATATGAATAATAAGAATGTGTTAATTTTAAACAGTATATTATTATATAAGTTTCCATAAAAAAATCACTTGGAATTGTTCAGAAAATTCGGAAATTATCAGATTTTTGCGCGAAAAAATGATTCCATTCCAAAAATTTAAAGGATTTTTATTGAATATACGCTTTTATACGTTTTTTAAACGTTTTTTATACGATAATTTCTAATCTCCTGTACAAACTTCGTAGTGAAAATGGTACAAAAATAAACCCTGTTCGAAAAACCGATTCTATTCCGAACAATTCTTGACAATTTTGAATAATCATTTTCTATAGGTTTAATTTACCATAATACGTATGTGAGCAAACATTAATATATAATTCTAAATTATAAAGAAAGGAATCTTTGCTCTTTGGCTAATATGGGGTGTCCCCAATTAAAACAGCCCATATTTACATTTTTTTGAAAAATGAGTTTTCGTTAAATTCATATAAATTTTGACATGATTGACTTTTTTTAATTATAAATGAAAGTCGATTGTCATAATAAAAAAAAAGATAATGTAAAAAGAAAAATTACATGAGGCTGCGTAGAGCCAATACGTCACGAGATTATCCGATAGTCACCTGCTATCTTTAACCAATCAACATCGTGAAATTTGATTAATCCCGGATCAGTCCGAAAATCATAAACTCAATTATCTCAAAATAAAATATATGTAAATATGGGCTGTTTTAATTGGGGACACCCCATATAAGTTGTAGTAGTGCAAAATCGTCAAATATAGAGCTATCTTCCGGAAAGGTTTGCAATATATTCCTGTCAATTTTAATATTGGAATAAAACGGGTCAGTATTTTTGAGATATCTTAACCAGATTAAAATAATGACTATTTAGCTTTAAAATCTTTAAATGAAGTAATTTCTTGCCCAGCTTTGTAACTATCGTTGAAGGGTTTCTAGGAAGTTTATAATAACTCTTGTATATCCTGTAAAATGTTAATTAGATTTCCTCGATACCAAAGTTACCTGTCTTGAAGCTTGTATGTAAACAGTAAATATAGGAAGTACCTGTTCAATAAGCATTTCTTCAACTTGGCTGAGTTGAGGTAGTTCACTGTGAATTTAGGGATTTCTTCTATCATGGACTAGAAATTTTAAATTTAAATTATATAATTTTATAGCTAGCATGCTTTGTATTAGAGGTTTACAATTTTTAAAATACCAAACTTATAAACCTCTTCAAGCTTTTAAACTACATTAGGCTCTTTATTTTGATTTTACATTATAATTATTAAATGACACCTACTCATTTGGAGCACTTTTTCCTTTTAATATCAATGCAACTGTGAAAAAAAATCTCAGACCTTAATTATACATAATTTCAAGAAGAATAGTATGTTAAGTCAGTTATTTATAATGGGAATATAAAACTTATTAAGGTTATTCAATGAAATATTCGACACATTATTTAATGAAAACATCTGATCCATTGTTCGAATTTGTTAAAAGACCAATATGTATGCCGGTTATATAAATATGCTATAGTCGTTGATATCGCATAGCCCTCAGAAATTTTAATATTTAGTAATTTCGGCTTGCATTCGATTTAGTACTTGAATTTTGATTTGAACTTATTGAAGTTTGGTTTAAAATATAGTATTTTGTGTTTAATAAAGTGAGTCATATTAATCAAGTTAATTCTGAATCAAAATATTTTCTCATACAAATTATTGCTAAAATTTATAGTTGACTCGTATCTTCTGTAGTGATAAGTGTATTTTATATACGATAAAAATTATTAAAACTAAATTGACTTGAAGTAGACTCAAAAGTCAACCTTTTCGACTTCAATTTACTTAAATCATATGACAACATATTAAATAGTTAAGCACGTTTATTCTAATATATTGTGTATGTGTATACGTATTATGCACTTATATTTAAAATTTTTGATTTGAAGCCAACTTGAATTCGACTTGAAAAAGCTAAAATTGAATCTCAATATCAACTAATGGGAGCATTTTAACATTCCGACACAAAATTTTCTTTAGAGGCGCATGACTATAAGCTCACATTTTACAAGTGTACCTGTATATTGTGATAAAATTAAATCTGGCATACAATGTTACATGAAGTTTAAATATAATAACTTTTTATTTAAAATAAAATACTATTCAAAAACTTAATTATACCTAATTATTTTTATATGCGGAGAACATCTAGTCAACTCATATATTATGTTGAATTAAAGTGCCACTTTATGTTATGATTAGACTAAGGTTAGGCCTGTTTGTGTAAACAATGGTTTCTTCCTATTATTTTTTATTAATAACTTCCAAAATAGATTTATATTTCCGTTTTACTTGTCAAGTTTCCAAATTTTCTAAAATTTGATTGGCTTTGTCACGTGATTCAGCGTTGTTTAATTGCTTGTTTAATATTCCCTAAGAGGGAACGTTAAACGAAATTTTATCCCTAAACCGCCTAATTAACTCTCTTCAAACACTTCAGTATCCTGATTTTTTTTTTTTTTTTTTTATTAATAAATTCGTTTTACTGGGGCCTTCCTTAAATGTCAGGCCCCCTACATACTATTCACATACATCATTACTATAACTAGTGATTCTAAATCTATTGTACCCAGCCGGAATTAACAGCTGACCCATAACTACCGGGGGATTTAACCGTTAAGTATTCGTCCATCGGAACTTCGCCGAAGGGTAATTGCTCCTGATTTTTTACTAAAATAAAATATTAATAAATTTATGTTATTGTTATATCTTATACTATTGAGTGTACATGGAATAATTTATCAATTGAAATATTTTTTGTGATATTATTACTAATTACTTATATACCTTACAACAACATCACAAAAATCAGGTGGAGCCAATCAACAGAAGTTATAATCTATTCTTAAATCTATCGGATATTATTAAATTCATATGAAATAGAGATTTTAGCTTAAAATGTATCAACTTATTATCCAGACGTTAAATTGCCAGGAAATTTCACTAGTAATTTATATAAAGTCAGAGAATAAAGCTACGTATTTATTTTTTCTCTATTAATATATGCGGTACTGAACATTTGTCTTATAGAATACTTGAAATTCGTTAATTATGACGAAATGAATTATCTAAACTTTTTAACGAAAACATAGCTACTTTGAACGGTTTTGACAAATAATTTTCATTTGAGTTGACGTGCATACTGGCGTATGCATAGTCAACAAATTGAAAAGACGACTAAGCAGGGTAAGCGCTTCAGGGGCTCGGTCGATCACGAGTAAGCGCCGCAGAGGGGGAAGCATATGAAAGTCGGCGCCGAGGCACGAGAGTCATATGAAAATCCAAATGCAGGTAAGTAGGATGTGAAAACTCTTTCCGTAAACAGCAACCCTCATTAGGATTAGAACAGGTAAACCTCAAAATAAAAGGAATTAACCACAACTCCTGCACCAAGAACCGCCATTTCCGCTGCGAGAAGTAGGCCATTTCGCAACCCGGGTCCCTCCCTCCCTGAAATTTTCATAATAATCATGCCATAGTAATTTCATAATGATTTCTAAGTTCGATTATTTACGATTTCACACTGACGGCCGGCTTGCATTATTCAGACGGAAAACCACCGGCTGATGGTGCATCTCAAACGGTGATTCCCGGCGCTAATTCCAGGAGCTTATCTATTTCAGTTAGAATCATACCTGCATTCGCAAGTTAATAAATGCTTGTCTCCGGTACATCAGACCGGTTCATCCAAACTGTATCATGCGTGCAATGCATTTCTGATTAAAAAAAAATCAGAAAAATAAGTACAATATATTTATTGATAATAATTTTAAAAGGTTGACTTTCTTTATAATTAAGTAAAATTATATTCGATTAATTTATAATACTACTAGTATAACCGGTGGCGCTTACGCGCCACCCTATTTTATTCATTACATTTGTAGTGAAATATAGTATAAATTGAAATTATATAATTTCATTATAAAAAATCATTTTTTCTATTATGCATTAATGTAAAAAATTGTTACAAAAGTACCACTATCCTGGTGATACATGTTATATAGTTAAGGTTAAGCCAGTTTGCATTGGAGTTATCATGAATTCTATAATATTATGCTGTAAAGGACACTGTTAAAGATCTTGCTATTCTGGCAACATATAGTGCATGATTAAGGTTTCATTAAAATTATCGTAATTACTACTATAAAAAGTCTGTTATAGAACTTAATTATTCTGGTGAAATATAGTATTGATAAGAGTTGTGTTAATTTTTACTGTGAGTTTATAAAAATTCTTTACTTGCTATTCTGGTGATACATGACATGTGGTAAAGGTTAAGTTAATTTGCATTGGAAATAATGCAATTTTATATGTAATAAGGCATCATAAAAAATTCTGTTACAGAGCTTACTATTCTAGTGATATAGTATGTGGTTAAGGTTGAGTAATTTTGCATTAAAATTATCATGTTTTCTATTATAAAGTTACTATAAAAAGTTTTATTATGGAATCTGCTATTCTGGTAGCACAATATGTAACTAAAGTTGAGTTAGTGCATTAAAATTATTTTTAATTAACTATAAAAAATTCTGTTGCAAATCTTGCTATTTTGGTAATACAATATAGTTGAGTTGGTTTGATTCAAATTATTATGATTTTTATTAATAAGAATTTTACTGTAAAAATTTTCACTATTCTGGTGACACACAGTTTTATAGTTATGTTGAATTAGTACACATTGTAAAATTACTAAAAAATACAGAATTTACTTGTATTTCAATGATACAATATGCAGTTAAAGTTGGGTTAGTTTTATTTAAATTATCATAATTTATATCAAGGGTTACTGTAAAAAATTCTGTCATATAGCATGTGAATAAGGTTGAGTTAGTTTATACTATAAGGTACTATAAAAAAATTTGGTTATAGAACTTGCTATTCTGGCAATAGTATATGGTTAAGGTTGAATTAGCTTGTATTGTAAAATTACTGTAAAAAATTATGTTGCAGAACTTACTTGAAACATATCTTATTGACACAATAAGTTTACAGTTAGGGTTAAGCTGTTTGTATTAAGAGTTACTATAAGAAATTTTATTACAAAACTTACTATTTAGTGATGTATAATAGTAGTTAAAAGTTAGTTAATTATTATTGGAATTTTATAATTTTATTATAATTCTATTTTAATTGCTATAAAAATTCCGTACAAAATTACTTATTATTCAAGTAATATACAGTACAGTATACAGTTAAAATTGAATTAACTTGTATTAAAGTTATATATGATGTAAGCAACTGTAAAAAAGTATAGTGATTAAAGTTAAGCAAAGTATCTTGATTTTTATCAACTTGCTATTCTGATAAGCATTGTAATTTATAATAAAAATTCTATTACAGTTCTAACTTACCATATTTACGTGAAATAACATGCATTTTTGCATTATGTTAAGGAGATGCACGTTATTTCGAGTATGCACATGGACGTTATTTTGGTGTAAAGGTCTAATTTTTGCACAAATTGTAAGTTATATATGAGTTATGCATAACAAACTGGTATTTTTTAATTTTATATACAGCCTTTCTGATCTAAATCAGATTTTTTGGCTAAAAAATTCTTGTTTCTACTTTGTTATCTGAATTTGTCATTTCAACAGATTATTAAATTGCCATGTAGAGTGTCCATTATTTCAGGACACACATGGGCATTATTTCAAAACTTTCAAAACAAAATATGCTATTTTAAAGTCCATGTGCATTATTTCGCATAAATACAGTACTACATATTCTGGTAATAAACAGTATATAGTTAAAGTTAATTAGCTTGCATTATAAGTTACTTTAAAAATTTTGTTCTATAACTTACTACTATTCTGATGATACACAGTATGTGAATAAGGTTGAAGTAGTTTGAATTGTATGTTACTAACAATTTTGTTACAGAACTTACATGCTATTTCAGTAAATTACAGTATGGGATTTGTTTATACGAAATTCTATTATGGGTTGATGTAAAATTTAGTTATAGAACTTATTATTTTAGAAACATAGTATATAGTTAGGGTTGATTTAATACATATTAGGCTATACAATTTTAACTAATTGTTCTTGTAACCTGGTTAGATCATATTTTGGAAATTTTTTGAAAAAATTTTTTATATGTTCTAATAGTCAGATGGATTTCAAAAAAATTTTTTTAAAAATTTTATAGACTGGTCAGAACATTTTTAAAATTTTATTTTATAAGAAACAAAAAAATAATTTTGTATAGCTTTATGAGTTATTATAAAAAAATTTATTATAGAACTTACTTACTACTCTCATAACACAGTATTTGAAAAATTTGTAATGTGAGTTACTGTAAAAAAAAACTTACTCACTATTCTATCACTTACAAAATGTAATTAAGTTTGAGTTATTATATTTTCTATCATAAGCAACTATAAAATTTTGTTATAGAACATATTATAGTTATTAAGATTATATTAGAATTATCATAATTTTTTATTATATGTTACTATAAAAATTATATTACTGAACTTAGTTGCTATTCCAATGAACAATAATTTTTTAGTTTTATATTAAAATTATTATTTTGTAAGTTACTACAAAATGTTTTAATATTGAACTATTTACTATTACAGTAGTATTACAGTATATAATTAAGACTAAGTTAGTTTGAATTTGAATTATCATGATTTTTAATGAGTTACTATAAAAAATTCTGGTGCAGCCTTATTTGGTGTCCCAGAATTTATGAAAGATTGAAAATGTGCATAAAGTAACTAAAACTTTGTGGTCTTATATAAGTTTGCTATTTTAGTAAAATACAATATAAGGTCAATATTGAGTTATAGTTTGTATATGATTTTATTGTGAATCATCATAAAAATCCTGCTACAAAACTTACTTGTCATCCTAGTAATACACAGTTGTGACTTAATTTCTATCATAAGTTACTATAAAAAATTCTGTTATAGAACTTACTTGTTATTTAATAATATACAGTATGTAGTTAAAGTTGAAATAGTTAGTATTGGGATTATCATGTTTTTTATTGTGTGTTAACTTTAAAATATTCTGCTACAAAAATTACTTACTATTTAGATAATATACAGCATGTGGTTAAGATTGAGTTAGCATTAGGGTTATTATAATTTCTATTGAAGGTTACTATAAAAAATACTTTGTACTATTTTAGTAAAGTTAGATTGCATTGGGAATTATTATGCATTCTACTGTAATTACTATAAAAAATTGTTGTAGAACTTACTATTATGGTGGTATTGGATAAAAAGTTAAAGGTAATAGGATAAAAGAGAAGATCTATATGGAATGAAGTATCCTGAAAGAATTCAAATTAATGATGTAAGAGCACTAGTAGAAAGCCAAAAACAAAGGTAAAGCAACTTTAGAAGGCATGGGTATAATAGCCACAGTAAATTGTTAAGGCAGAGTTAGTTTGTATTGGAATTATCATAATTTTTAACATGAATTACCATAAAAAATTTTTTATAGAATTTGCCACTTCACAATACACAAATTTGGTTTAGTTTGCATTAGAATTATCATAATTTCTATTATGATTTACTGTAAAAAATTGTTACTGAATTTACTTACTATTCAAGACTATTCTAGTGACACATAGTATGTAATTAAGGTTTAGTTAGTTACATAAAATGTTCTGTTATAGAACTTATTCGCTATTCCATTAATACAATATGTGGTTGAGTTAGCTTGTATTAGAATTATTATGCTTTTTTTTACTCACTATTCCAGTGACACACAATAAGTAGTTAATGCTGAGATGATTTGTATTAGAATTATCAAGATTTCTAGCATGAATTATTGTAAATTCTGTTATAGAACTTGTTATTCCAATAATGTAAAGTATCTAGTTGAGTTAGTTTGCATTAAACTTATTATGATTTCTATTGTTACAGAACTTACTCACTATTTTGATAACACACTGTATGTGGTTAAGGTAGTATTAGTTGCATTGGAATCATCATGATTTACTTCATGAGCTGCCTTAAAAAATTCTGATATAGAACTTACTCACTATTTTAGTGACATATGATATGGTTAAGTTAATTCTTTCATTAGTCACTATAAAAATATTGTTACAGAATTTGCTCTCTTTTCTGGTAACACACAATATGTTAAGGTTGGCAAAAGAATTATCATTACTTTTATTATAAGTTACTGTAAAAAAAATTCTGCTACAGATTTCTGGTGATACATAGTATGAGGTTAGTTAGTTTGTATCAAAATTATTATGAATTTTACTATAAAAAAATTGTTACAGAGCTTACTCACTATTCTGATGATTTACACAGTATGTGGTTAACATTTAGATGGTATTATTGTGATTTTTATCATGAGTTGCTGTAAAACAGTCTGCCACTACAGAACTTGCTATTCTGACGACATGTAGTTTGCATCAGAGACTATCATAATTTCTATCATGATGTACGGTGCTATAAAACTCTGTTACATAACTTACTCGCTATTTTGGCAGTACGCAGTATCAGCTAAGGTTGTATTAATTTCTTTTGGAATTATTGTGATTTTTATTGTGAGTACTGTAAAAAATTCTGTTACAAATCTTACTCACTATCTTCGTAACACTGTTATGGTTAGCTAAATCTGGTTGAAGATGATTAATGCTAGAAATGAAGATTATACGTATTTAAATGCAAGAAGAATGTGGCAGTGCTGAATTTGCGGGTTGGCAAATGACAAAATAATCAGGATGGTTGTCGAATAAAGAAATGATCCACAAAGGAATCAATAGAAACGACAAATAAAGAAAGGGTCAATGGGTTGATGAGCCGAAGGATTCACTCCTTGTTGGGATTTAGTTATTGTGGCATTTTTAATTATTTTTTAGTTTTTTCACATATTCTAGCTATTCTCTAAAGAAAATTCTCAAGAACGTGAGGCTGTACACGACAATAAGCGATAGTACGGGATCACCTTCTTATCCGTTTAATTATTGCTTCTATCGACGATCTTTCGAGTTTTCGACGATCCTTATTAATGTTGATCTAACCGATCAAAAAAAAAAAAGGACGATCGTTCCTTTCGAACTAATCACATGAACAAATAGATACTAAATAGTTGACGCTCTGATCTACAGGATGGTAACGAACGAAAAGATCAACCGGTTGGTAATTGGAGAGAGTGCCAAAAGATGAAAAGATCTACGGGTTGATGAGTCGAAATGAAAAATTGTAGTATTAGATAATATGAACGTAACTGACATAGTTTCGATTAATTAGTCCGTGTGAAACCCCATTGTGACACCCTAATCTGCATTTTTGTGTAATGTATATGATCACTGAAGTTCAATGCATCCACTTTATTTGCGCGGATAATACAAACTCCGGGAGAGGAAATAGCCAATCGGAGAGTGAAATTTTACTATTCCGGATCAGCCAGACGAAAAATCCAAACACGCGTAAAAGAAGAAAAAAAACGAAAATGTGCAAAAACCAATGTTTAAATCGATCTTTGTGCACCAATTAAAAATGACGGGAATGAAATTTTACATATGGTAAGCATCATTCGACTCAAACGTTAAGGCCCTAATCCTAAATTTTTTATCTCACGCACTTAGTTTTATTTACAAATCGGATTTGTACTACCCGCGCAAATAAGTAAAATGAAGTTCAATCCGTATCGGTGCGTGCGAATTATTATAGATTGTATTGCTCTATTACTTTAAAAAAATTTATTGAATTTATGTCAAATTGACAAACAGATAATTTTCATGTATAATCTCAAACAGGGTAAATGACATCGTCAGGAATTAATAAGATTGCTGATAATTATCAAAAGGATTGGCGTTGAGAAAGTTTTACGTAAGGCGTTTGTTATCTTGATCGCTGGAAAATTTATTTGGTTAAAATAATCAGATTAAATACTGTAAATTCTGAATAATATTACAGTATTATCATTTAGAAAAAGCGATTGCTATTAGATCCGAAGGAACATAGTTTCACGCAAAACCTGGTCTATAACCTTTCCATAATTTTTCCATCACTACGCTCCAGATCACAAAATTATAATTTTTCGCGACCGGGTTGTTAAATCGAGGCTAGAATTTTTTTTATAAACTAACAGAAATTGTAGAGATGTAGAAAAATCTAAGAGCGGATCTTTGGAGTTAGTAGAATGTGATCTGTTGATATGTATTTGTTCGTCATTCGTTAATAATTAATCGATCTAAATCATTCTTTAATTTCACCGATTAAGAATAACTTGAGTCGATTTTAACGCTACTAACAAGCTTATCGTAATTCAAGTTCACTAAAAATCCTTTATTAATATTATATTTTGCGTATATAAAAAAAAAAACAAAGTAAATTTCACTAAAATCTTCAAATCGTCTTCAAAAACTTCAAGCTAATTAAAGTTCATGAAAAAAGATCTAGTAATTTACTTAGTAACTTCATAAGATTTAATGTTGACTTCATTAACATAAAAAACAATTCGCTATAGAAAATTGTTAGGTCTATTAAGAGCCTATAGTACTTGTTAGATCAAACTATTATCAAATTTGAAATTTTTAAAATCTTATAATAGAATTCATTATGTCATAACGATAGAAAAGTTCGTATATTTAAGACCAAGAAGTCAATGTCATACATATGCATACTTATCGTGGAAGTCTGTCAACAAAGTGATAGAGCGATGGTTATTGCGAAATCAGATAACTTTATTATATTACAAATAATAAGAAATTAATAGGAATTATACTACTTCAGTCTGTATATTGAGTATATTCACCCCAATATACTTTCACTTTCTACTATCTAATTAATAACTCCTATATTCTATATATAGTTTTTCAGGGGCATAATTTGATAATAATTGTTTAAAACTATATACAAAGACGCATTTGTATCATTCAATATTGACATAAATCCACTAATTTTATAATAAAAAATATCAAAGCAAAAACATTCTCCAAAATTTAATATAAATTAATTGAAACTAAATATTTTTTTATTACAAATTTTCATATTAAATGATTACTATGAAAAAATAAATAAATAAATCCTACAAGTGTAAAATCCATGCTATCCTAAAAAAATATAATTTAAATATCTTAACCATTGAAATCAGTAAAAGAAATGGGTAAAACCTTGCTATTACAAGAAATTAATTTGCTTCCGCAATTAGAAACATCTATACATGAATTTTCGTATATTCGGATAATTCTAGTATTTATTGAAAAATTTTTTGAATATATAATTTTCTAATTCATCATAATATGTCTATATTTATATTTATTTATTTAAATATTTGATAGATATTAATAGCTTATGCAATTGGCTTTTTTAAAACTAAATATACAAGCCAATAAACATCTTCAGCATTACGTACAAATAAAAGCTTCAATAATAATTTATTGGGAGGTTTTTGTGTTTAAACGTAAAAATTATAGGCTTTGTTTTATTAATAGGTTAGTTTTACCGAAAACATAAATTTTTAGTAACCAGATTTTTTGAAGCAGGAGCAATAGAGTTTTGGTTTTTTTGAGTCTTTTGGGGCTTTGGTTTTATCTAACAACTATAATTGAAATAGTACGAATCTAAGGCTACATAATGAAAATTGAAAATTTTCTATAATGAATTACAGTAAACATCATCCTATTTCAATGATGAAGTTTTTATGAAAATAAATAAGATAATCAATATGTTTATTTGTTCTGGGTCCTTTCCATTTTGCAAAATATAAAATAAGATATTGTCTTGTACTAGGAATTCGGATTAAGGATTTTAGATGTGTATGCAGTACTTCAAAATGAATAATATGCACGATTAAATGCTTTAATTGTGTATTCAAGAAAAAAAAAGAATTTTAATAAGTACTTTTTTTATTTTATAAGATTCTCTATTAAAATTTCATATTCTTAATTTCACTATATAAGGTATGTTGTAGTTAAATCCTATCTGCAGCATTTTTATTAGATATTGCTTGCAATTTAATTTTTTTTACACTATAGGCTTTTGCCACTAAACAAGCTATTGCGATTGATGCAATTTTGTGTGCTAGTAAAATTTGGTACAAAGTTTTTAATAAACTTATAATAAAGGATACTGTCATTAAAGATGATGAATGATACTGTTATTAAAGAAGATAAATTTCTGTAAAGTATTTAAAGAAAATCTAAATTTATGCTATGCTTATATTTAAAATATATCATCCTTGCGTAATTATAGTTTTTTCATTTTATATTATAAAGTTGTTGATTTTAGCGCACAAGCTGTGATGAACACTATTCCAAATAATTCAATTGTTAGAGAAGAGGATTCAAAAAAATTGCTAGAGGATAGTGAAGAATTAAAAGAATTAAAGATAAAATTTTAAATTGTCTAATACCATCCATTAATAAAGGAGAGGTTGTTGATACAATTTTAGTATTGCATAATAATCTGTTTTATACGATTACCTTCATTTTAATTATTTAAATAATGACTATTAGACATTATTGTTGGGAACTCACTCTGGTGGCCCAATTGAAGTTAGTGCTATGATTAAATTTCAGCATTTCTTTTAATATTCAAAAATTATTTATTTGTATTAGGAATGTAGACAATTGATCCAATTGATGAGACCAAGAATTCTTTTCATGGAGGTTATTATATAGTAGGGATACTGTATCATTGATTATTAACGGTGACATTCATCTTAGTGTCATAGGGTATCCAAAGCTTTCTGTAGATTATAAACTCCTGAAGATAAAAAGTGTGTCTATTTATTACTGTTAAAGAACAAGGTGCTTTTCAGATAAAGTGTTTTATTAATTTTTGCTTTACAATTATACTTCTGGATTTTATTTAATTTTTATCTTTTTGATTATAAATATTACTAGCGCAAGTTTGCTTCTGCTAAAGAAACACAAAGCTATCCAGCAGATATTCTATCCCATCAAAAACTTTTTTTGTGAGCACTTTGGAAATGAACAATCTTCGAGTTGTAATGCTATTTATATCCTTCAGATTTTTTCACAAGTATTGGAATAATTATCCAGTAGTTGTAAACCATTTATCGTAGAGCAAATTACTCTATTATTCTAAATGCTCTATTACATACCGTTATCTATTCTTTTATCGAATCGTAATCTATTCGACAATTTTAAATTCCAAATTCAACTCCAAATCCATTATCGATAGATTCATATCCACCTGACCACCTTAGTGAGAAGTACAGTATTATTTATTAATTAGGGTTTCGCCATTTTGACGAATGCTTAATTAAATAATTTTTTTTTCTGAATATAATATTTTCTTTTTTTTATGTACTGTACTTTCCTATTTATATTTGAAACTAGTCTTGAGTTTTGAGTGCTGAGTTTTTCAATTTTCAGTAATAAAAGAGTAAATAAAAAGTCTTTTAAAGGGCTTTAAGAATAATAATCGGATTGTCAGTAATTGACAGCGGCATGTTATTGTCACATTATTGCTACATACAATTATAAGTTAAATGGGTGATGAGGATGACCATATACGCAATTTCTAGTCAAAGACCATAAAGAAAGATCATAAAGAAAATTTTATAATTATTTATTATGTTAATTAACTATATCAATATGATTCATTTTACCTTACCATCTTCTACATACATCATTGAAACAAATCATGCGAAGTTATATACACAATTAAATATGTTGGAATTATCGAAATCGATATTTTTAAAATGTATACAACTTATTATCTAGGTGGTATATTACCCGGAAATTTTCACAAGGTCAAAAATGAAGCAATGTTTTATTTTTTTTTTCTATTAATATGTTGATTCAATTATTTGTCTTATAGAATAATTGAAAATTATCAATTAGGACGAAAAGAATTATTTAAACATATAAATCAGAAAATTAGAATTTTACGAAAAATTATAGTTACTCTGAACAGTTCTGGCAAACAATTTTCAGTTAAAAAAAAAAAAAAAAAAGAAAATAAGCATTATTTATGTGATAGCTTTAAGGTTTTGTACTTCCTTTATAATTAAGTAAAATTATATTCGGTTAATTATTTTAAATTCATTGATAAAATTTGATCATAATAAAATGATCAACGTAACCGACATAGTTTCGATTAAGGATGCTCTCAAGCATCTCTTCAATGTGATTGGCTAGTTATAAAGATTGTGCACAAGTATTACGATTAATTGAAGTAAACTTTACGGCACTTTTGCCAAATATTCGTGTTATGAAATGCGGATATTAAATTTAGCCAATCATCACAACCCTATAATAAAAAAAGATGGCTTTGGTATGCGAATTGTTATAGATTGTATTACTCTATTACTTTAAAAAATTTATAGTTTGAAATTTAAATACTTTTTAAAAAAATGTCAAAATGACAAACGGAAATTTTTCATGTTTAAACCTTCAACATGGACCAATTAACATTATCATGAACTAATAGGCTTGCTGATAATTATCAAAAGGGTATTGGCATAGAGAAGGTGTACTTAAGACGTTTGGATTATATCTTAAAGATGGAACGTGTAATATTGGAAATTGTTATTATTATGGAATTGGAGTTAAAAGGGATTTCAGTACGGCATTTGTTTATTACCAAAAATCCGCAGAGATGGGAGACGCTGCTGGAACGTGTAATGTTGGAAACGGCTATGACTATGGAATCGGTGTTGGAACGAATATGCGTGAAGCATTCATGTATCATCAAAAAGCAGCAAAAATGGGAAATATATTTGCACTCGTAGTGTTATAGAAACGGAATGGGAGGAGTAGATAAAAGACAGGAAGAAAGCATTCGAATATTTTCTAAAATCTACGAAGATAGGAAATGCTAAAGGAATAAGAGAAATTGGATATTGTTATCAATTGGAACCCGAGTCAAAAAGAATGGACTAAGGCGTTCGAATATTATCAAAGATCTGCTAATATGGGTGATTTTCAAGGAATAATTGATGTCCGTTATTGCTATGAATGTGGAATTGGAGTTAAAGAAGATAAATATAAAGCATTCGAATATTATAAAAAATCAGCGTATATGGGTTTAATATAGGGATGTATAATGTAGGACTTTGTTATCGTATCGTTATGGAAAGGGTGTTATAAAAGATGAATATAAAGCGTTCGAATATTATAAACAATCAGCAGAGATGGAATACGCTGATGGAATCATTATACTGGCGAATTATATCAAATGGAAATGTTGTTGAAAAGCATATAGATATTGCTTTTGAATGATATAAACAACGTTCTACTATCAAAAAAAACGGATAACATTTGAAAATTTTGAAAATTGAAGAAATAGGTAAAGGAGCCTTTTCTACAGTTAAAATTTTATGTAACTATGGATCATAGGAGAAGTGGCAATTAAGCTTGTAAAAGATTCAAATAAAAATAGAGAACCATTATAAAAGAGGTATTATATTAATATTTTTGAATATTATTTTATTTTTAAAAATTATATTTAGTTACTGTATTAATTTATTTTGTTTTTTAGTTGAAAGCTTATCATAGTTTAAATCAATATTTAGGAATATCAAAAGATGAAAAAACAAATGACTACATTTTAATGCATAATTATGCAAAATACGGATTATTGGGCAATAACCTTATTGATGTCTTTAATTTTGAATGGAAACACCAATTAAAGATGCTCCATGACATTATAACCAATCTTGATCGTATTTCATTATAAAAAATATTTAAATTGAGATATTCATCCTGGAAATATCTTGTTGAAAGAAGATTATGTAGCATATATTACTGATCTGGGTCTATCAAAACCGTTTGATGAAAAGGAAAGGAGGTCGTATTCATGGAGTTTTTGCCTTATATTGCACCCGAGCTCTTTGAAAAAAATACCATATACTTAGACTTCAGATATTTTCATTCGGAATAACCATGGTAGAAATAACAACTGGTCAAAGATTTGATAGTCATCTCGTGATAATGATTTTAATGAACTACAGCCAAAATTTGGACCAGAAATTCCTGATTGTTATATTGAATTAACAAATCAATGTATGAATGCGGATCCAGAAAAACGTCCAACATCTATGAAATAATTGATAAACAGAATAAATGGGTAAAAATAATTGAATATGAATTCAAGATGCCTGATTTATAACTGTTTTTAATTGTGGTGTTTGTCGAAGTGTAGTCGAAATTACAAATATGAAGTCAGAAATAAATTTAAAAGTCAGTTTTGGAAAGTGATGAGATTAATAAAACTTAAAAAAAAATATAAAAAAACATATTTAAAAGTAAACCTTATGATATAACAGGAATTAACAAAGGTTTATCAAAACTGAAAGCTAGTAAAACTGTGGGTATAATAGAAATTCCATAGGATATTTAGCAGTCAATTAAATATTATATATTTGCATTTTTATTAAGAAATTATATTTTATTATTTAGGATCATTATTATATACTTGTTAAATTAAGCTTTATTGTAGAGTTATTAATCATTTTAATTGACTTTGATAAAGATTAAGCAATTTTTATACTAATCAAAAAATATATTAAAGAATGATCGAATATACCAGACCAAATTATTCTTATCAGAATAATGCTTATCTATGTCAATTTTTATCTCACACCTCGTCTTTTTCAGTTTCTCTAATTTGAACGTTCCATAATTCGCGCTGGCCAATCCTGTTGCAAAAGAAACAAGGTTTTTTACTAATCAAAACTTCGCCAAATGCACATCGAACAGTTATAGTTGTTAAACGAAACCATGTAATGTTAATTATCACTGGTCATAAAAAAACAAAGATCTAAAAATTTAACCTAGTTTTTATTAAGCTTCGATGTGTGACAATTAGCATCGCATGGTTTCGTCTAGTAACAAAACCGCCGGTCACTATACCAATAATTTTAAAATTATAAACAATTTTAGTGATGAGGGTTACAAAAGACAAACTTGCAACTGAGCTATAGAAATATTTACCCTGAACAAACCTCCATGATTTTTCTTGATTATAGGCTTTGGCTTCAGCTTCATTACTGGTAATTTTCAAATGTTAGCGTCTGTACTATCGATAGACCGAAAGGTTCTCTCTTTCGACAACTTTATATTGTAATTATTACTAGCCACGCACGTGTTACTACTTGCCATATTTAACAAAAGTATGCATAACTTATAAGTTTTAAATATATACAATGCACGTTTTTATTTATTTAATTTAAGTATTAAATATATACAATACATGTTTTAATTAAATTTTAAATTAATTAAATTTATCTGTTATGGATAACAAATTAAAATAAATCCTTAATAGTTATGTATGAGAATCAATTTCTAAAATTAATATTTAAATCCATTGAGTCCATTAGATTTAATAAGAAAACAAATGTCGTTCACATATTTAATAGAATTATTAATTGTATTTATTTGTTGTATTTTTATTTGTTAAATATAATTATCAACTAACACATACACTTGAGATTTCTTTAGTTTCCGGATAATTAAGTTGATCAATTACAAGCAATTATTGTGAAAATGTCAAAAGAATATAATGAGAATGTCAAGAATGACAATTTTGTTGACTATTTAACTTATTTAAGAAATTAAGCAATATATTGATAGTCTAATTTGCAATAAAAATTTACAAAAGAATATAATGAGAATATCAGAAGCATGCTTATTTTTTTCAAAAATTATATTGATGAGAATTTTTTTGACAATTTAATTAGAAATTTAACTTATTTAAGAAATTAAGCAATATAAAATAAAAAAATCTAATATATTAAACTGTCCAATTTGCAATGAAAATTTCTTTAGGATATTGAAAAACAAAAAAATCATATAAAAAATAAAATATTATCTTAAAAACCTAAAATCATATTGCAAACTAATACAAATCATTAATTCATAAGAAAGATTAAAGATAATAAAATCAACGAATTCAGCGTTATCTGATTTAATTATATACACATATATTGAAACTTTGAAAATATCAGGATGTGCCACAAACTCTTGATATAATAAAAAAATAGCTAATAACCATGACCGAAAAAAATAGAATGACTGAAGAAAATAGAGAAGTTGAAGAAAAGTCTGATAATGATTATGATAGAAGACGTCGTGAAGCTCTTGCAGAAATTGACAATGCCAAATTTGGATGGTTTCATATTAGGACATGCATTGTAGCAGGTGTCGGATTTTTTGCTGATGCTTATGACATTTTTCGCCATTAATCTTGTGGTAATCATGTTAGATTACGTGTATTATGGAAAAAGTTCTCTCCCTTCAGATATTGATTTGAGCTTAAAAGTTGCAACTCCAATTGGGACTTTTATCGGTCAATTCAGTTTTCATATATTGGCTGATCTTTGGGTCATAAAAGGATATGCTATTTATTATCTTAAAAAAAACCCCAGTATTATGTATTAGTTTTACTTATTTATTTTATTATGATTATTATTTTCTCTCCCCTAATTAATTTAATTAATTAAAGATGTATGGCATAGAGTTATGATTATTCTCATCTCTACATTGGCTATCTGCCTTGTGGCAAACTCATATGTCTACGATCCCAACTCAAAAACTTTTGTTTCGAATGCTAGCGTTATCTCCGCTCAAGGCCTTATGTTATTCTGGCGTATTCTCTTGTGTATTGGAATTGGTGGTGATTATCCTCTTTCCGCAAGTAGGCTTTTTTCATATCATTTTATTATGTCATCACATCATAATATGTTATCTTAATATGTCATCTTAAAATATCATCTCATGAGCCCTATCTTTAAAAAAAAGTTATCGCTAGTGAATTCGCTACAACGAAACGTCGTGGTGCTATGATTGCTACTGTCTTTGCTATGCAAGGATTTGGAATTTTAACTGCTGCCATTACTTCAACTATGGTTGTAGTAGCATTCCATTCTGGTATCTCCACAACAAATTATGCAAGTATTGATTATGTATGGAGAATCGTCACTGGTATTGGTGCTGTTCCTGCTTTCATCGCTCTTTATTATCGACTTACTATACCTGATAGTCCACGTTATACTATGGATATTGAATGTAATATAAATATAGCTACTACAGATATGTCCACTGCAATGAAGTATTGCAAATACCAACCTCATGAAGAGGAAGTTATCATTAAAGTTGATGCTTCAAAACCCAGTCTTCATGATTTCTTTAGTCATTTTATAAATGGTAAAATGGAAGGGTTTTAATAGGCACAGCTTTTTCATAGTTTGTTTTAGATATAGCTTTTTATGGCATAAGTCTTAATAACAATATTATCTTGCAAAGTATTGGTTTTCTTGGTGATGGTAAAGATCCTTATAAAGCTTCTGTTGGTAATATTATTGTCACAATGTTGGGTACTGTACCTGGTTATTGGATTACTGTATTCCTCATTAATATTTGGGGTAGACGTCCAATTCAACTTATGGGTTTTGCTGTTCTCACCATACTATTCATTATTATTATTTTGGCAATTAATATCTATTAATTGGCTTTATCTTAATATTTACATTATCTCAAGTAAGTTTATATTTCATAAGAAATCTTTTTAAATATTACAAATTTTTATTAATTGTTTTTATTTTTATTCTTCAGCTCTTCTCTAATTTTGGACCCAACGCTACTACTTTCGTTGTGCCTGGTGAAGTTTTCCCAACTCGTTACTGTTCAACCGGTCATGGAATAAGTGCAGCCTCTGGTAAATTAGGTGCAATTATTTCACAAGTTGGATTTTTTAAATTGAAGGATATTGGAGGTGCACCCGGCTCAAATGCTTTCATGAATTGGTTATTCGTGATCTTTGCTATCTTTATGTTTTCTGGTTTAATTGTCACATACTTTTGTGTACCTGAAACAAAAAATCTATCATTGGAAGACTTATCAAATGAAGATCAAGAAGGTTTTGTTAAAGGTATAAAACCTAAACTTGAAGTCAATAATAATAATCAAGTCAATAATAATAATCAAGTCAATAATAATGATCAAGTCAATAATAATGATTAATTAATAACAATCAAGTAATAATAGTATCAAGTCAATAATAATAATTAAATGATTTTGTTAACATAATTAAGCTATTTCCATTATTTAAATTTAATATTAAAATTTTATTTAAATTTATAACTATGTTGTTTAAATTTAATACAGTTGTTCCTTCATATAGTCACTTTCTATACCATCACATCTTGTGGTATTACATTTTAATTTATAAGAAAAACTTCAATATAGGCACAACTCCTTTATAAGCACATTTTTTTAAAAAAATTTACTATGTGCCCAACTGTGTTATTATATAGGAGAACGGCTGTATTTAAAAAATTTTTATTTGAATTTATAATTAAAAACTATTTAAAATAAAATGCAAATAAGCAAAAATCAAATGGAATTTATGTGTCAGTATAATTCAGAATTAATAATAAAATTATGCCACATTTACGTCAAAATAATTGTTATCCAAAATGGACTCGGAAAAAGAATGAATGTAATCTGTTAAAAAATAAACCATATATTTTACTATTTTATTTTACAATTTATTTGAATTATAACAAAATGATTGTACCCAGTCAAAAACGTGACATCTAATATTATAGATACAACTTTATATTACGTTACTTGTTTAATCTAATTTTCAAAAATAAAGGTAATATACTAATTCTACAATTTATTTAGCATTATATCAAACTTGTCTTAATAATTACGCAACAAATATAAAATTATATAAACCATTAATCAAAACAAGATATTTTCTAGGAAATTAGTATCTTCGTAAAGAAATATTCTTGATTCTTTAAATAGTCTTTAATGTTACTTTTATTGTCACAAATAAATTATAGACAGCTCTTTATATAACAAACTAAATTTATTAAATATAGAGAGATTCGTTATGTTGTATAGGGTGTCTGTATAAAAAAGAATTTTTTTGTGAGGTTTGTTTTTTCTAAAAAATTTTTTTCATTAAATAAAATATAAGCTTAATTAACATGTTCGCTAAGTAAATTTATTGCATAAAAGAATAAGTGGTTTACCGATTGCAAAGTTGGCTCCAAGCTGACTTAAAATCAAGAATTGTAAAATATTAGTGCTCACATACGTGTTTACATACACAATATATTTAATAGTTAGTTATTAGGAGAATGTAGGTGATACATTTCAGCATCATTTATTGATCATTTTTTGGTTCTGATCATGCCGCGAAGCGGCATGATCAAAGTCAATCAAATGGTCACTAAATATCACCTACATTCTACCTGATAACGATATTATCCGGGAGATATTAATTAAATAAAATACCATATTGTCGCGCAGGGGTGAAATTACGATTTACTGCTAAATTAAGTTTAATTCGGGCTATTATTCTAAATAATGCCCATACCGTTATTTCGCGACAATATAAAGATTTATAATATTAGCATTACATTTTTCCAAGTATAAAAATAGATCTAAGAAAAGGCTATTTATTACGCAATTATGATAGATTATCAAAAAAATTACAATATTAATGGTAGTTATTCTTAATATCATGTCCATGTACACATGATATTAAAATTATAAAAGATAATAAAAAGCTTTAATTATATTTAAACATTAATTGCATATTTGTACGGCTATATTGGAAGTTTTAAATCATGAGATCAAATTAGTTCTATTACAGTATTACTGTAGTAATAGATTCTTTGTACTCTGAAATAATGTAAACATCAATTAGCAAACCTAATAATTTAGATTATTGTTTAAATTCTTATTATTATTCAAGCCCAATTAGTTGGTTAAAACCAAAATTTCAATAAATTTTCTATATAAATAAACTTATCTATCATAGTTTTTATTTTAGCTACAACTACCGTAAAATGCCAATCCAATTTTTATTTGCTTATAATGGCATTATTTAAAAATATCAAAATTATTAAAAGACTGTTTAAAATTTTATTGATTAAATAATTTTTGTTTTATCTTTTTTTTTTTTTTTTTTTTTTATTAATTTTTTTTAAATTTTTTGGTTCCAACTACTTGTTTATGTATTTTTAGGACTCGCAACAACCACTGAATTTGTACGTATCAATATCTACAGATCTAACGCCAAATAGCGAGAAACGAAAATTTCTATAATGATTTCCAGTAAACATCACCTTTTTTCAATTATGTAGTTCTCTCGAAAATAAATCAGATCGTTAAATAATTTATTTGTTTTGGGTCCTTCCCATTTGGCAAAATATACTAGCAATAAAGCGGCGACGTTTTATAGGGCTGGAGCCTTACTTCTTAGGCTCTTAAATTTGTATAAAATTTTTTGCACATTGTACTAGAATTTTATGTTAATTTTAAATAGAATATTTTATAAATTTATATTAATGCGTGTGAAAGTAAAATCACTAATCATATAATTACTTTAATCATCATATATGTAATTTATTTATCGTAGACTTCTGATTAATTAAGGGACGACAAAATCAGTATTATCATCATTACAGGGACGGGAGCTGGACATCACCCTTAAATTAGTACACCATGGAAAGGTCTTACACTCCGTTCCACTCCGCTCCAATCCAAAATAATATTGTCTAGCACTAGGAATCCGGATTAAGAATTCTAGATATGTAGGTGGATTTTAGAATGAATAATGCTGTATGCACGTAAAGTAAAATTTTATAATAATTTCAATTAATTTTATCCATGTGATTTTAAGGGAGTCGTTATTGTACTTCTTATTTATATTTAAACCAGTCTTGAGTGTTGATTGCTGAGTTTCTCTAGTTTGAAATCTCTAATTTTAATAATTTTTAATTTTAATTTTTTTTTTTTTTTTTTACTAAATAAAAATATTGGTAATTGTTACACATCTACTATTGGGATGTTACACGGACTAGTAATAAATATGTCAGTTAACTTTGTCGTTATGATTCCCTGTTCACTTTACCCGTAATCATGAGAATTAAATGTCGGAATTATCGCAATCGATATTTTAGTTATTTTAAAATGTATCACTTATTATCTAGGTGGTAAATTATCTCAAGTTATTTATATAAAGTCAGAGAATAAAGCAATATTTATATATTTTTTTTTTTATTAATATGCTGGCTCTGAGCACTCATAGAATACTTGATAATTCATTAATAAAGACGAAAAGAATTATTTAAATATATAAATCGGAACTTAGAGCAGTTCTGACAAAAAATTTTCAATTAAAAAAAAGGAAAAATAAGTGCACTATTTATGTGACAACTTTAAAATTTTGTACTTTCCTTTATAGTTAAGTAAAGCAAATTATATCGATTAATTATTTTAAATTCGTTAATAAAAATTTGATCATAATAAAATCGAAACCCCACCTAATCTACTGTGTCCAATTTTTGTGATCTGCATAATCATATGATTTTATTTAAAGTTCATACTGTTATCCGTATTGGTATGCAAATTGTTATACATTGTATTACTCTATTACTTAAAAAAATTTATAGTTTGAACTTTAAAATTCTTTTAAAAGAAAATGTCAAATTGACAAACGGATAATTTTTAATACTTAATCTTCAACATGGACCAATCGACATCGTCAGAAATTGATAGGCTTGCTGATAATTATCAACAAGGTATTGGCATTGAGAAGAATGACCGTAAGACGTTTGAATTATTTCTTAAAGATGACGAGATGGGGAACGCTGCTGGAACGTGTAATGTTGGAAATTGTTATTATTATGGAAACGGAGTTGAAAGGGATTTATGTAAAGCATTTGTTTATTACCAAAAATCCGCAGAGATGGGTGACGTTGCTGGACAGTGTAATGTTGGATACTGTTATATGTATGGAATTGGTGTTGAAACGAATAATCGTAAAGCAAACATGTATTATCAAAAATCAGCAAAAATGGGAGATATATTTGCACTCGGTTTATGTTATTATGTAGGAATTGGAGTAGAAGAGGACGAGGAGAAAGCTTTTGAATATTTTCTAAAATCTGCAGAGATGGGAGATATTAAAGGAATAAGACAAGTTGGAATTTGTTATCAGTATGGACAAGGTGTCAAAAAGAATGAACGTAAGGCATTCGAATATTATCAAAAATCTGCTGATATGGGTGATGTTCATGGAACGCTTGATGTCGGTGATTGCTATGATAATGGAATTGGAGTTAAAGAAGATAAATATAAAGCATTCGAATATTATAAAAAATCTGCGGATATGGGGCTTAGCACAGCGACGTATAATGTAGGAATATGTTATGAATATGGAGATGGAGTTATAAAAGATGAATGTAAAGCGTTCGAGTATTATAAAAAATCAGCAGAGATGGGATACGCTGATGGAATGCTCCGTGTTGGCAAATTTTATGAAAAGGGACTCACTGTTGAAAAGAATATAGATATTGCTTTTGAATGGTATTTAAAATCAGCTATTACTGAACAATCTACCGATAGCAATAAAGAAGAATATTTTCATTTTATACCATTTGAAAATTTTGAAAATGTTGAAGAAATAGGTAAAGGAGGCTTTTCTACAGTTTTCAAAACAAAATATTTAAATAACTCTGGATTTTATGAAGAAGTGGCAATTAAGCTTGTAAAAGATTCCAATAAAAATAGAGAACCGTTTATAAAAGAGGTATTATATTAATATTTTTGAACATTATTTTTATTTTTATAAATTATATTTGGTTACATATATTATCTTATTTGTTTATTAGTTGAAAGCTTGCCATAGTTTAAATCAATATATAGGAATATCAAGAGATGAAAAAACAAATGATTACATTTTAATGTTTAATTATGCAAAATACGGATCATTGAGCAAAAATTTTACTGATATCATTAAATTTGAATGGAAACTCAAATTAAAGATACTCCGTGATATCATATCCAATCTTGATCATATTCATTCTAAAGAGTATTTACATCGAGATCTTCATCCTGGAAATATTCTGTTGAAAGAAGATTATGAAGCATATATTACCGATCTAGGTTTATCAAAACCGCTTGATGAAAAGGATCAAGAAGAACATATTCATGGAGTTTTACCTTATATTGCACCGGAGCTATTTCAAAAACAACCATATACTCAAGCTTCAGATATTTATTCATTCGGAATAATCATGGTAGAAATAACAACTGGTCAAAGACCTTTTAATGATTATAAATTTGATATTGACCTCATAATAAAAATTTGTAAAGGATTGCGGCCAAAGTTTGGACCAGGAACTCCTGATTGTTATATTGAATTTGCAAACCAATGCATGGATTCGAATCCAGAAAAACGTCCAACATCTAGAGAAATAATTATTAAACTGGATGAATGGCTACATATAATTAGAAGTGAAATCGAAAATAAAATCAAAAGTCAATTTTTAGAAAGTGATGAGATTAATAAAAAATTGTCAACGATTAAAGAAAATTTAAAAAACGTATATACAAGTAAACCTTATAATATGACCCAAATTAGTAAAAGTTTATCAAAACTGAAAATTAGCAAATCTGCAGATATTATAGAAGTTCCGGATGATATTTAATAAATCAATAATATTACTGTATATTTACTTTTAAAACGGCAACGCCATTTCATAAGGCTGAAGCCTTATTTATTAAACGCAAATAAATTTATAACAATACGTATATATGAATAATCAGAGTGTTAATTTTAAACAGTATATTATTATAATAAGAATGTGTTAATTTTAAACAGTATATTATTATATAAGTTTCCATATAAAAAAATCACTTGGAATTGTTCAGAAAATTCGGAAATTATCAGATTTTTGCTCGAAAAAATGAACATATAAAGGATTTTTATTGAATATACGCTTTTATACGTTTTTTAAACGTTTTTATACGTTTTTTATACGATAATTCCTAATCTCCTGTACAAACTTCGTAGTGAAAATGGTACAAAAATAAACCCTGTTCGAAAACCCGATTCTATTTCGAACAATTCTTGACAATTTTAGAATAATCATTTTCTATAGGTTTATTTACCATAATACGTATGTGAGCAAACATTAATATATAATTCTAAATTATAAAGAAAGGAACCTTTGCTCTTTGGCTAATGTAAGTTGTAGTGGTGCAAAATCGTCAAATATAGAGCTATCTTCCGGAAAGGTTTGCAATATATTCCTGTCGATTTAATATTGGAATAAAACGGGTCAGTATTTTTGAGATATCTTAACCAGATTAAAATATTTGACTATTTAACTTTAAAATCTTAAAACGAAGTAATTTCTTGTCCAGCTTTGTATTTATCGTTGAAGGGTTTCTAGGAAGTTTGTAATAACTCTTGAATATCCTGTAAAAAGTTAATTAGATTTCCTCGATACCCAAGTTACCTGTCTTGAAGCTTGTAAACAGTAAATATAGGAAGAACCTGTTCAATACGCATAAGCAGTGGTAAGCACTTCAGGGGCTCGAGTCGATCACGAGTTAAGCGCCGCAGAGGGGAAGCATATGAAAGTCGGCGCCAATGCACTGAGTCAGATGAAAATCCATATGCAGGTAAGTATGATGTGAAATCACTTTCGTAAACAGTAACTGCCGATAACCCTCTCAGGATTAGAACAGGTAAACCACAAAATCAAAGGAACTAACAACGACTCCTGCGCCAAGAACCGCCATTTCCGCCGCAAGAAATAGGCCATTTCGCAATCCGGGTCATCCCTCCCTGACATTTTCATAATAATCATGTCATAGTAATTTCATAATGATTTCTAAGTTCGAATTTCACACTGACGGCCGGCTTGCATTATACAGGCGGGAAACCACCGGCCTATGGTGCATCTCAAACGCAACTGCTTACGGTGATTCCTGGCGCAATTTCGGTTGCTAATTCCGGGAGTTTATCTGTTACAGTTTGAATCATAACTGCATTCGCAAGTTAATAAAAGCTTGTCTCCGGTACATCAGACCAGTTCATCCAAACTGTATCATGCGTGCAATGCTTTTCCGATTAAAAAAAAAATCGGAAAAATAAGTACAATATTTATTGATAATTTTTAAAAGGTTGACTTCTTTATAATTAAGTAAAATTATATTCAATTAATTATTCATTGATCATAACCGACATAGTTTCGATTAATTAGTCCGTGTGAAACCCCATTGTTACACCCTAACCTGCATTTGGTGTTTGATCATATGATTTTGTGTGAAGTTCAATGCATCCACTTATTTGCGCGGGTAATACAAACTCCTGGAGAAGAAATAAAAAATCGGAGAGTGCAAATTTTGACTATTCCGGATCAGCCAGACGAAGAATCCAAACAAAAGAAGAAAAAACGAAAATGTGCAAAAACCAATGTTTAAACCGATCTTTGTGCACTAATTAAAAATGACGGGAATGAAATTTTACATACGGTAAGCATCATTCTAACCCTATAGACTCTAACTTTAAGGCCCTAACCCTAAATTTTTATCTAATGCACTTAGTTTATTTACAAAATCGGGATTTGTACTACCCGTGCAAATAAGTAAAATGAAGTTCAATCAGTATCGGTGCGTGCAAATTATTATAGATTGAATTGCTCTATTACTTTAAAAAAATTTATAGTTGGATTTATGTCAAATTGACAAATGGATAATTTTTCATGTATTACCTCAAACATGGGCAAATGACATCGTCAGAATTAATAAGATTGCTGATAATTATCAAAAGAATTGGCGTTGAGAAAGTTTTACGTAAGGCGTTTGTTATCTTGATCACTAGAAAATTTATTTGGTCAAAAATAATCAGATTAAAGACTTGTAAATTCTGAATAATATTATTATCATTTAGAAAAAGCGATTGCTATTAGATCCGAAGGAACATAGTTTCACGCAAAACTGGTCTATAACTTTTCCATACTTTTTTCATCACTACGCTCCAGATCACAAAATTATAATTTTTCGCGACCGGGTTGTTAAATCGAGGCTAGAATTAAACTAACAGAAATTTTAGAGATGTAGAAAAATCTAAGAGCGGATCTTTGGCGTTAGTAGAAGTGATCTGTTGATATGTATTTGTTCGTCATTCGTTGATAATTAATCGATCTAAATCATTCTTTAATTTTCACCGCCGATTAAGAATAACTTGGGTCAATTTTTAATGCAACTAACAAGCTTATCGTAATTCAAGTTCACTAAAAATCCTTTATTAATATTATATTTTGCGTATATAAAAAAAAAACAAAATAAATTTCACTAAAATCTTCAAATCGTCTTCTAAAACTTCAAGCTAACTGAAGTTCATGAAAAAAGATCTTAGTCATTTCATAATTTTTAGTGTTGATTTCATTAACATAAAAACACTTCGCTATAGAATTATTAGGTTTAAGAGCCTATAGTACTTGTTAGATCAATCTATTATAAAATTTGAAATTTTTAAAATCTTATAATAGAATTCATTATGTCATAACGATAGAAAAGTTCGTATATTTATGACCAAAAAGTCAATGTCGTACATATGCATACTTATCGTGGAAGTCTGTCAACAAAGTGATAGAGCGATGGTTATTGCGAAATCAGATAACTTTATTATATCACAAATAATAAGAAATTAATAGAAATTATACTACTTCAGTCTGTATATTGAGTATATTCACCCAAACTACTTTCACTTTCTACTATCTAATTAACAACTCCTATATTCTATATATAGTTTTTCCAGTGACATAATTTGATAATAATTGTTTAAAACTATATACAAAGGTGCATTTGTATCATTCAATATTGACATAGATCCGCTAATTTAATTATAAAAAAATATTAAAGCAAAAACATTCTCCAAAATTTAATATAAATTAAATGAAACCAATACAAATTTTCATATTAAATGATTATTACCGGTATGAAAAAAATAAAATAGATAAATCTACAGGTGTAAAACCCATGCTATTCTAAAAAAAATATAATTTTAAATATCTTAACCATTGAAATCAGTAAAAGAAATGGTTAAATCCTTGCTATTACAAGAAATTAATTTGCTTCCCAATTAGAAACATCTTTACATGAATTTTCGTATATTCCGGTAATTCTAGATTTTATTGAAAAATTTTTTGAATATATAATTTTCCAATTCATCATTATATGTCTATATTTATATTATTTATTTAAATATTTGATAGATATTAATGGCTTCTACAATTGGCTTTTTTAAAACTAAATATACAAGCCAGGTCAAGCCAATAAACATCTCAAGCATTATGTACAAATAAAAAGCCTCAAAAATAATTTGTTGGGAGGTTTTTTGTTTAAGTGTGGCTTTGTTTTATTAATAGGTTAGTTTTACCGAAAACATAAATTTTTAGTAATCAGATTTTTTTTTAAGCAGGTGCAATAGGTTTTGGTTTTTTGAGTCTTTTTGGGGCTTTAGTTTTATGTTTTATCTAACAACTATAATTGTAATTGTACGAATCTAAGGCTACATAATGAAAATTGAATAATTTCTATAATACAGTAAACAACATCTTATTTCAATGATGAAAATAAATCAGATTATCAATATGTCCATTTTGCAAAATATAAAATATGATATTATAATTGTACTAGGAATTCGGATTAAGGATTTTAGATGTGTATGTAGTACTTTAAAATGAATAATATGCACTATTAAATGCTTAAATTGTGTATTCAAGACAAAAAAAAAGAATTTTAATAAGTACTTTTTTATTTTATAAGATTATCTATTAAATTTCATATTCTTAATTACACTATATAAGTATGTTGTAGTTTAAAATCCTATCTGCAGCATTTTTATTAGAAATTGCTTGCAATTTAATTTTTTTTTACACTATAGGCGTTTGTCACTAAACAAGCTATTGCGATTGATTCAATTTTGTGTGCTAGTAAAATTTGGTACAAAGTTTTTGATTGCTGCAATTTTGTGTGCTAGTAAAATTTGGTACAAAGTTTTTAATAACCTTATAATGAAGGATACTGTTATTAAAGAAGATAAATTTCCTGTAAAGTATTTAAAGAAAATCTTTAAATTTTATGCTTATATCTAAAATATTAATTATAATTTTTTCATTTTATATTATAAAGTTGTTGATTTTAGTGCCCAAGCTGTGATAAACTCTATTCCAAATAATTCAATTGTTTGAGAAGAGGATTCAAAAAAATTGCTAGAGGATAGTGAAGAAATAAAAGAATTAAAGATAAAATTTTAAAATTGGCTAATACCATCCCTTGGTTGTTGATACAATTTTAGTATTGCATAATAATCTGTTTTATACGATTACCTTCATTTAATTATTTAAATAATGCTATTAGACATTATTGTTGGGAACTCACTCTGGTGGCCCAATTGAAGTAGTGCTATGATTAAATTTAAGCATTTTTTTTAATATACAAAAATTATTTGCAGTAGGGATATCATTGATTATTTGGTGATTCATCTTAGTGTCATAGGATATCCAAAGCTTCCAGTAGATTATAAACTCCTGAAGATGAAAAGGGTGTCTATTTATTGCTGTTAAAGAACAAGGTGCTTTTCAGATAAAGTGTTTTATTAATTTTTGCTTTACAATTATACTTCTAGATTTTATTTAATTTTTATCTTTTTGATTATAAATATTACTAGCGCAAGTTCTCTTCTACTAAAGAAATACAAAGCTATCTAGCAGAATTTTATCCCTCAAACCCATTTTTTTGTGAGCACTTTGGAAATGAACCATCTTCGAGTTGTAGTGCTATTTATATCCTTCAGAATTTTCGCAAGTAATCGACCTAATTTTCATTTGATTTAATATTTCAAAAGATTTTTCTTCTTCTTGATCATATATTTTTGTAATGATATCTATTATTCTTCTTGAAGGTGGTCTTTTTATATATGATATATAATCAACTAGAGGGGTTTCTTTATGTTGATTCATTTTAAATAAGATAAATTTTTTAATAGCTTCACATAAGGATTTTTTTTATATTTTCTTTTGTCAATTTTAGATTTTTTACGTTTTATATCATTATATTATTTAATTTTATATTTTTAGGAAATGTATTAATGGGTCTTCCCATAATTTAGGAATAAATAGATTAAAAAACGTTTATTAACTCGTATCATGTTGTATAGGTGTTTTCTTTCTAAAACGATTATACGTATGTAACCAAATATCGTCGTTCATTTTTTTATTAAATGATTTTAAACGCGCATTATTTACGTGTATATTATACATGAATTAATTACACAAACAAACATTTATTTGATTGGTTAAAAATACAAATGAAATACAAATGTGGACGACTTCATCCATTTTGAGACAAATTAAATGTACTTTGGCGTGCATCATATGTTATTTGCATGTGATGAATGGCGTGCTTTCTTATAAATTAAGAAATGAACTGCTATAATAAAAAAACTGTTGTTTAAACAGAAGTGGTTTCTCATCGTTCGCTCGGCGACTTAAACTACGGTTTATTTCGAGATGTCTTCCCCTCTTTCATATAGTTCAACTCTGTGTTCACTTGACTCATCCGAAACAAACTTTTCTTCTCCATCAGTTGTCGGTATTGAGTTATTTGACACTCCTTCTCCTTTACCAAGACTAGCACAAGACAATTCTTGCGATATTTGTGCAGGGATGTTTAATGAACTTGTTGAAAGTCGCAAAAAATATGAGGAAGCTTGTAAATCTCTTAAAAAAGAACTTGTTCTTCGCGCAAAAACTTATGAAAGACAAACTTCTGACTTGAAAAAACAACTAGATGTGAAAGATGAACAACTTGCTGCTAAAGACGAGCAGATAAATAAGCAACAACAATATAATCTTGAAAATCTAAATATTAAGCATAAGGAACATATGAATATGCAAGTGCAATTAGATGCTCAACAAAATTTAAATGCACAACTACAATCAAACCTACAACAACTACAATCATATTTACAACATATGCAATCAATAAATTCTCAATTACAATCAAATTTAAACCAGCAACAAGAAGTAAATTTTCAACAAAAACAACAACTAGGTACTCTTCAAGAACAACTTAATTTATGTCAAGCAGAACTTGAGCGCCAAAGGAGCCTAAATAATAGTCATTTGATTACTGGAATTAGGAGGTGTGGTTTTAATAATCGTAGAGATGAACATAGAGAGGGTGAACGCAAAGATGGTTATAAAGAGGTGATTATAAATGCAATGTTAGGAAATAATTAATAATTATCAGGCAGGCACTGCCTGATAACTGGTTTATTTGGTCAAAGATTTAAGATCAGACTAAGAAATTGAATTCCAAAGGAATTCAACTTCTTAGGCTGATCTTAAATCTTTTGACCAAATAATTGCATCTGCATGACTGATAACGGATTTATCCGGTAACTTACGACGATAGTCTGCCTAATAACAATTTTTATTATTTGGCAACTATATGGTTGCTGCCGAATAATAAATTTATTTGGCAGACGAATCATAGTAAGCTGCCGGATAATTTATTATATTTTATGCTTTCAATTTATTTTATAATGTTATGCGAGAGAGAATATTAATAAATAAATTATGATCTTTCATTAAGTTATATTTAATATTTTATTTATATTCTGCTAATTTTAAAGGATGATTTTAAATCGATTGAAAATTCAAAAATTGAGTAACAATTTTCTATACACATGAGCCTTAATTTTCTGATAGAAGGATCAGTAATCTATATTTATAAAATACGTCTTCTCAGAAAAATCTAAAAACCATTCCTTGTTTATGAAAAGATACATCTAATGTTTTAATTCGTCTAATCTCGTAATATTACGTCATATGAAATGGCACGTTCAGATGACACGTATATGTACGTTACATTCGTGTTGGCTTATAATACTTGTTGGCTCAGCGAAAGATCAGTAAAGGATTTTTTTTAAAAAAAGTACGATATCTCATGATTTCATTGGTGAAGCTTCCCTGTGTGTCTTAACAAAAAAATTCCTTACAAATTTTGCTTCATATGCAGTTAGCTTGTTCATCTTATATTGATTACTTATGTAAATTATGTATTAATAGTTAATCCACATCGTTATCGCCGTGCCGATTCAACTAGTAAACTGCTGCAAAACCCGAGCCATTTACGATCCAATTGGCACGGCATACGGTCCCACACGGTCCGTACCAATTCGGACCATACCCGTACAAATACCCGTGCCACAAATGCCCGTGCCGGTATAGAGCATACATTTTACGTGAAAATGAATTCTCTTTTTGGTTGCTTGACTTTGAATTTAAAATCTTCCTTTGATTCATGCCTTTCTAAGTTTTTTAAGAGTCTTTCTTCGTTTTTCGTTCTTATGAAAAATCATACGAAGAGGTATCAAGATTTTTTAAAAGATCTAAATATTGGTTTATATACATATGATATTTTTTCCCCTAATACTGTATAAACGTGTGATCTATCTTAAGACTCTGTAAATTTGAAAGCACGTGTAAAAATGACTTTCAATTTTATACATTTCCCTTCGATCAAATGCTTTAACTTAGTTAGCTTCTTGAATTTATTTAATGAGTCACATAACTCTTTATATCTGATATATTGATGAGAGGCAGGTTAAATGATCATATACATTCGCTGGAAACTTGGTTATTGAGTTAGAATATATGTTTAGTGTGTTTACGTCGATGCCTTCAAGGAAATTAGATTACTCTATGTAGCCACATTTTCTATCTATGTGCATTTCAATACTTCTGTGATGTATTAACTTTTCCTTAAGTAAAGGCAATATTTCTTCCATTTTTGAGTAGATTTCCACGTGTTTAAGATATTTAATATGTTTTAGCATTCTTAGCAACCTGATATCTTTTTTATCATTTCTATAACGAATTTGGTGTAAATTAGTTAAAACATTTATTCACAACTTTCTTATGTACCAGATGTAATTTAACTCATTTTGCCTGTCTTCGTTTATGCATTTCCAAAGAGTGTCGCAATGCTTTATTGATTGAGATAACCACACAGTCATCTTGCTAGTAATTTTTATATCTTCCCACAGAAAAGAGATTAACACGCGAAACCATGCTCTATTAATGCAGAGATATCTGAGTATGTCTTTTTTTTCTAAACATGGCCTCAACTCAAGCAATATTTTATTTAATATGTCAACGTGATTCTTTTTTTTTAATTTACGTGTCAAATAAAACCAAAATCAATACATATTAATCTTTGAGTCCGTTACATAATTCTGAAACGCGAGTTAGTTTGGTGAAATTCAAACCATTGAATTTACCAGAATAAATCGCGTTTCAGAATTGTGTTCAATGGCTCATAGATAAATTGACTTAGAATTAGATGTTTAACACGTAAAAAATGTCAAAAAAAAAGAAAATACAGAATTACAAAAACTTAAAAAAGAAGTAGAATTAAAATTACGAGATGTTCTTGAAGAATTAGAATTAAATCGTAATTCTATGCTTTTGCAAAGATGTTTAAAGAATAAACTTATTGAAATTCTTGATAATCCCAAAAAGAAGGTTATAGTTGGTCAATATAAACAAGTGCTAAAAATTCACAATACTGTAAATAATGGTGGATTTACTTAAACAAATTCTTTCCTGAAGATTTGTTTCCAATTTATTATGATGAACTACCAGAGAGACCACCAGGTGTTTGATAAAAATCAAGTTTATTAAGAATCATAAATTTTAACGATATAGAGGTTGAATAGTGATTGAATCTATTCAAATAAAAAAATTCTTTGGATTTATGTTTTTCAATAAATTTAAAAACTAAATCTTCGTTATCTGATCTAATTTTATGGACAGAATAGCTGGGAGTCTATGTTTGATAGTAATATTAATATTTCTCATATTTTTTAAAAGATTAAAACATTGATATACTTTTTTATATTCACGTAACCAATGATCCCAATAAATTTAATAATGTATTCTAACTGATCAATTTCAGAGAGTATATTTTCTAAAACTTCTTCGTTATGATGTATTTTGATAAATAATGATATGTATAGACTTATTGGGAAACTGTATGTGTATACGAGATCTTTTGAAAAAGTTAAGAATCTTTAAATCTGAGATTGATTCATTACGGAACGTAACATTCTCGAAATAGTTGAAAACACTTTAGATGGTAAATTGGAACCAATTGCTATTTATTTTTATCGAGATCAACATGATGGGTTATTAATTCCAGGTAGCACATTTCAATAGATAGAACAATTCTTGTAATACATGAAATAATATAAATTTTCCTAATAAAGAACTTCATTTTTATCAACACGCACATTATGAGTTTAATCAATTTAACGATCTTCTTGATGAATTTATCACAAATAATAAACCGTTAATAATTTGTATTTCCTTTGTATTAAATCAAGATACAACTGGCATCAACAGCTTAACAAAAATTCTTATTTGATAAATGTTGGAAAAAATATAACAGAAATAAAAAATGTGGATATTAACGTTTTTATTATGAATGTTACTCTAAATTTATTAAGCATGGTATTTTAAACAAGGAAGTAATTGAGTTTGTAAATGTTGGTAATAAAATTATGGATCTTTTAAGTTATTTTATTAAAGGATAAATATATTAGTAAAGATAGGTGTGTCAATTGGGAAAATCTTTTGAAAATATTTATGATGATAAAACAAGACATCTTTTTGATAGAAGTAATAAAATTTATGAAGCATTGCAAAGTTCAAGGGAGGGTAGTGACTCTGTAAACAAATATATTGAGAGAATTGAATATTACTTAGCAGTGGCAAAAGTTGGTGGTATTGACGGGCGAATTCATTGATTATATGTTAGGTAATTTTTAAATTTTGTATATCTCACGCGTTTATTATTTATTTTTGTATTAGTTTCTTTAATTACTGTATTAGATATTATTGTAAATTGTAACAAAATCAATAGTTTCTTAAATAAAAAAAAACATCAATAAAATAATAATTGTTTCAAATTGAAAAATTGCAACATTTGACCAATTAAAATTTAAAATGCTTTTTTTTTATTTTAAAAATAATAGAACATTTAATTAAAAAAATGAAAAAAAGCAAAATAGAATTATATTTATTAATCTGCAATAAAAATAAAACCATTCACGCTAAATTTATCCTTAATACTATTACTTTTTATAAATGAATTATGAACCTTTTGAACGAGGCGAATGTTAAGTAATCTGATTTGATTTCGTATTTAATGCTTCAGAACGAACCAAAGAAATTAATAATATTTTGCAATTACCAACTCCTTTATTCCACTAAAATGGTTGATTATTATTTCAAAGATCCAAAGAATCCAAAAAGGATTGTGGCTACAAAGGAAAGATTTATTTAGTCTTTGATGAACATGATTTGTTAACATGAGCAAGAAAATAAATTAAAAATATTAAGCAGTATGTTCGCCTTTATTTTTTATATATTTTATTATTTCATGATTCTTAGTTATTAGCCAAGACAAAGTGATATTAATTAATGTTTTTATGCTAGCATCATAATTCCCATATGAAGAGTAATTTACAATAACTCCAATAATACTATATATGTTTGCAAAAAAATAAATAAAGAATCGTAAATATCTCCATATTATTATTACTAAAAAAAGGAGATTGCTTTTCTCACTAAGATTATTATTAACTTTAACTAATATTATAACTAACCATAAAGTTACATATAAATCAATAGTAAAATCAAAATTTATGGTTAAAGTAATAAATTGCGCTGCCTTTTGATTAGGACTACAACTACAATTTTAAAATTTGTATCAAAAAAAAATATTCGGACTACTATAAACAAGTATAGGTGCCTTAATATTTGAAAGATTATAATTATTACGTTAGTTTAATATTATTTAATGCTTACAAATTTTAATTAATTTACTTACCGAAATTAAATTTCTTATAAAAAATAATTAGAAGATTAAAATTCCTAAGTTGTCTAATCTTATTTAAAACAATAGTTATCAAAGTCATAATAAAAAGGCTGTAAAAGAGTAAAAGAGATGTGAAATATAATATTCAAAAATAACTAATGTATAAGCAACAAAATTGCAATAAGTTATTGAAAAGCTATTCGAATTTTTAGGAATCATATTTGAACAAAATAGAATAATGAATCTCCAAGTGTTTGAAAAGTTAAACATCAATTTGATTAGATTTTTGATTCTTTTTTCTTTGTCTTCTTTGATAAAAGAATGTAAAGAAAATAGCATATAATAAAAACATAACTAAAAAAAATAATTAATTACATCAAATTTACTATGTTTAAACAATTCTTAATCATATATATGCACTGCTATTCCTATTCCAAACAAAAAACTTGTCCAAAATAAATCAAAAAATAGAGGTAATTCCATCTTTAGTTTTTCATGATTTGTCTTTCTTTCTTTTTTTTTTTTTATAGAAATAATCAATTATTTGACTTTTTTTTAATTGTGTAAGTTTCTATTCTTTAAATCATAATATAGAAATGAAAATTATTTAGAATATAACTAGGCGCTTGAGTTGCTTAAGGTGAGTTAGAGATAAGTGTACTATATCTCATATTGTATTATGCAGTACAAGGATCTTATGTTATGATTAGGCTCTATGGCTGCGATAGCAATACAAGGAACTCATATTGTGATTAGGCTCTATGTCTGCCGCAGGTGGTGATTGAGCCTCCCCATAAAAAAAAAATTTTTTTCAGATTTTGTTCGGATTTTATTACGAAAAATGCTCATTTTTTAAAATAATAATCTGAACAAAATCTGTATAGAATTTTGACTTTTTTTTTCATAGGGTCCGCAACTATAATAGCAGTACAAGGATCTCACGTTGTGATTAGGCTTCGTGGCTACTATAGCAATGCAGGAACCCATGTTGTGACTAGGCTCTATGGCAGTGCAGGCAGTGTAAGAGCCTCATGTTTGTGATTAAGTACCGTAGCTATTATAACAGTTCAAGAATCTCACGTTGTGATTAGGCTCCATGGATGCGATAGCAATGCAAGGATCTCGTGCTGTGATTAGGCTCTATGGCTGTCGTAGGCAGTGCAAGAACCTCATATTTGGTGGTAATTAAGCTCCACAACTACGATAGCAGCACAAGGACCTTATATTGTTTAGGCTCCGTGGCTGCAATAGCAATGCAAGGAGCTCATGTTGTGATTAGGCCTTATGGCTTCCGCAGGCAGCGCAAGAACCTGATTAAACACCTCAACTACGATTGCAGAGCAAGAACCTCACGTTGTGGTTAGGCTCTGTAGCTGCGATAGCATAAATTAATCAAAATTCAATTAAATAGAAACCAACGATAACATTTCATACTTACCGAATATGTTAAATGTATTGCATAGTTTAAAAAAAAAATTTTGAAACAAAAGAAGCTTTTATATAATCTACCCTAAGTCATACCTTATTAAAAAACCAAAATAATAACTAGTGCGACGGGTGGCGCATTCGCGCCACCCATCTTATTTAGGTTTTTTTTTGATCATATTAATGAGTTACATGTAAAAAAAACTTCTATTACAGAACTTAATAGCTACTGTTGTACACACAATATGTTGCTAAGATAGATTAGCTTGCATTAGATTTATTATGATTTCATTCGTGATAACTATTTTAATTTACAAAATATCATTGATTAATGATTAAATATATGTATTTATTGAGATCGCATAATATTAAATTAGTACTAATGAATGCATTACTCTAAATCTAAAACTCAAGGTCAAATCATTATTCTTACTAATATACAAATTAAAAAAAAATCGAAAAGAATGAAAAACGGATGAATTATTTATTTTTTTCAAAAGACTATATAAATAAATTTTTAATTGACATACTAAATTAATCATTTTAGACTTTAATATTATTTTAACCTCTCAAAGTTCACAATCTCACATTTTCATTGTTTCATGTCAATAATAACTTATTGGTATTGCATGTCTGTCTTTGGAAGAATAAACATTATAAAATTTAATCTTTTTGAAATGAGCATTGTATTATTAAGTTTAATATAGTAAATTATTTTGGTTAAATCAAAATGCCTTAATATAACTTCTGAATTATTTTATCAACTGTTAAATTACTTTATTATATTATAGATCCAAAGGTATAGTTTCTAAATTATATATCAAAATATTCTAGACATTGTACTCATAGTCCTGAATCTATTTTGAGCATTTTTATAAGCAAATCATTAATAAAATATTATAATACAAATCACTTTTGACTTATCATGACTTCTATCATAAATTACAGTGAAAATTCTTTTATATAACTTACTAGTTATTTCAGTTACAACAATGTGGTTTAGGTTAAATTAGTTTGCATTTGAAATTATCATAATTTCTATTATAAAATACTTAAAAAATCTGTTACAGAACTTACCATTCTGTGACTGCTGTAAAGTATGTAGCTGAATAAGTTTGCATTGTAATTTCAATTGTGATGTCTATCATGAGTTGCTTAATTCTGTTACTGAACTTGCTATTCTGGTCACAGACATAGTAAAGTTTGCATTAGAATTATCATAATTTCTCTTATGAGTTATTTGTAAACAATTCTGTTACAATATTACTCTCTGGTAGCTATAGTATATAGTTGTAGTTTAGTTTGTATTAGAATTTCAATTATAAATTATTGCAAAATATTCTTTACAGAACTTACTTGCTAACCCAGTTACACATATAGTGTTAATTTGCATCAGATTTATAATTCTATAATAAATTACTATAAAAACTCTAATTGCTATTTGGAGTTACTATAAAATTTTGTTACTTGCTATTCCAGTGACCATATTACTGCATATGACTAAGGTTTAGTCAATTGAATTAGAATTATCATGAGATTTAACATAGACTTACTTGCTGTTTTGATAGTCAGTTTGCATTGAAGTTATTATAATATTTATGTAATTGAGATTGATTTATTTGTATTGGAAAACTTATTACAAATTATTATTATTTTTATGCAGTTAAGATTGAATTAATTTGCATTAGAATTATGATAACTCTTATTGCATAAAAATCTTGTTACAAAACTTACTATTCTGGTAACTGCCATGTATTGAATTAGTTTATCTATATAATTAAGATTGAGTTAGTTCTATTTAATTTGTTGTGAGTTTTATTATAAAAAAATTCTGTTACAGTACTTAAAAGAACCTACAATTCTATTAACTACAGTATATGGTTAATGCCAAGTTGTTTATATTAGAATTATCATGATTTTGCTATAAAAATTCCTACTAATACAGTACTTGCCACTACATAGTTAGGATTGAGTGATTTCTACACAATTAATGTTGAGTTAGTTTGTATTAAAATTATTGTGATTTCTATTATAAAAAATTCTATCACAGGACTTACTTGTTATACCTGCTATTCAGGTAACCACAATGTACAATATACAATTAAGGTTAAGTTTTGCATTGAAATTGTAATTTTACTGCAAAAAATCTATTACAGTACTTACTTACAGTACTTACTTAGAAATTATTATGATTTCTGTGCAGTTAATATTGTGTTAGTTTGTTATTGGAATTATGTGATTTTTATCATTAATACCCTGCCTTACTATTTGTTGTTCATGCCTACCTTTATTATAATTTCTTACGAGATCATATCATGATCAGTAATCTTCCCATTAAAGATTACCAGTCACAAATAATCATGTGAAAATTATTATGAAGATAGGCATGAACAACATAAGTCAGGGTATTACCCATGAATTTCCTGGGAGCTTAAAAACTCCCAGGAAATTAATAATATGAATTAATAAAAATTTTTTACAAAACTTACTATTCTGGTGACCATAGTAGTGGTTAGAATTATTAATTTCTATTATACAAAATTTTGTTACAGAACTTATTTACCATTTTGGCAACTTTGTACTGGAATCATCGCGATTTCTATCTAACTATAAAGAACTTTGTTACAGAACTTACTCTTTTTCCCAGTAGCCAAAGTATTTAAAGATGAGTTACTTTATACCAGAATTATTGCGATTTCTAAAAGATTCAGTTACAGAACTCATTCACTATTTTGGGGGTCTGCTAAAGCGGGATAACTATTGACATGACGATCAGGGGACGTGCAGTCAATTGATGCTAGTCACATGATCAACATGATAATAGTAAATAAGCTGCCCAATGGAAATCCATGCAGTGTTCTAATTGATTTAAGAAAAAAATTTTAATTTTTTTAATTAAATTTTATGCTTTTAAACTTCGATAATTATATAGAAATTCCATAGATATTCTCCATAGAATAGTACTTTAAAAAACAAAAAAACTCACAGCAAACTAGTAATAGCAATAAAGTAAAACAACTTGGTGAATAAATAAAAAATTATCGCGTTGCGACCTGTGTATATATACTCTTTTATTATTTTTACTTTTTGTGCTTATTTATTTTTGATCTTTAATGCTCTTCATAAATTCAATTTAAACAAAAAAGAAAAAAACTTGTAGACAAATAAAAAAAATAACGAAGCATTAGACCTAGCCTCATGTGTATGCTATTTTTATATTTTATTTTATCCTAGTATTTTTTATAGTAAACAAGTGTCTTGTGCCATTTTTTTCAACTCATTCCAATCCATTTTGCCAGACTATTTATAATAGATAAATCCTTCGTGTTTATCCTTTTTTTTTGGTTTTTTATTTTTTGACAATTTTAATTCTCACCAGGTATACTAATTATCAAGAATGAATTTAATGAAAATGATTAAAATACTAAGTAAAAAAGGTTAGCATCCTAAAAACCCTAGCCCCTAACTATAATTTCAATTTTATAATCCTAGATAAAAAAATTCTATAAAATTTACAATAATAATACCACTATTGCATATATTAAATGCTTCGATCCATTTTTTTTCAATAATTCATCTACAACATTACTGGGTTCAATACTATGCAATTGTGTAAGATCAATAATTTCGTCCTTATATCTTCCCGTTAGACAAAAACTTTTTATTTTATTTTTTTATTTATTGTTTTTTTTATTTTTTATTTTTTTTTTATTAAGTTATTATTATTTTATTTTTTATTTTTTTTCTGGCCATCAAAATACTAAGAAAAAATAAAACATTCTAAAAAATAATCGAAAACATATACCATTATTACACTTTGATCCATTTTTTTTCTAATAGTTCATCTACAACATCACTGGGTTCAATATCAAGCAATTGTGTAAGATTAATAATTGCATCCTTATATCTTCCTGTTAGACCTGCTCGGTGATTTCCAAACTCTTTGTTTTTTTTGGCCGTCAATGATTAATATGCTAAAAAATGAATTTAATAAAAGATGATTAAAGTACTAAGTAAAAATAAAAAATTCTATAAAATTTATAATAATAATCAAAAACATAAACTACTATTACGCTTTGATCTATTTTTTTTCAATAATTCATCTACATCACTGGGTTCAATACCAAGCCATTGTGTTAGATCAATAAATGCGTCCTTATATCTTCTTGTTAGACGATAGGCTTCTGCTCAGTGATTTCTAAATACTTTTTTTTTATTTTTTTATTATTTTTTTTTCTGGTTGTCAATGATTAATATGTAATTCACAAGAATGAATTTAATAAAAAACGATTAAAGTACTAAGTAAAAAATAATAATCAAAAACATATACCACTATTACGTCTCGATCCATTTTTTTTCAATAATTCATCTACAACGTCACTGGGTTCAATACCAAGCAATTGTGTTAGATCAATAATATTTTCCCGTCAGATGATAGGCTTATGCTCGATGATTTCTAAATTCTTTTTTTTTTATTTTTTTTTTCTACCCGTCAATGAATTTTCAAGAATAATTTAATAAAAGAGAGTACTAAGTAAAAATAAAAATTCTATAAAATTTACAATAATAATTGAAAACATATACCATATTACGCTTCGATCTATTTTTTTTCAATAATTCATTTACAACATCACTTGGATTCAATACCAAGCAATTGTGTTAGATAAATAATTGCATTCTTATATCTTCTCGTTAGACGATAGGCTTCTGCTCAGTAATTTCTAAATTCTTTTTTTTTTATTTTTTTTCTGCTCGTCAATGAATTCTCAAGAATGAATTTTATAAAAGCTGCTCAGTGATTTCTAAATTCTTTTTTTTTTATTATTTTTTTCTAGCCATTAATGAATTCTCAAGAATGAATTTAATAAAAGAGATTAAGTACTAAGTAAAAATAAAAAATTCTATAAAATTTACAATAATAATCGAAAACATATACTACTATTATGCTTCAATCTATTTTTTTCAATAATCTATCTACAACATCACTTGTATTCAATACCAAGCAATTGTGTTAAATCAATAATTGCATCCTTATATCTTTCCATTAGATGATAGGCTTCTGTTCAGTAATTTCTAAATTCTTTTTATTTTATTTTTTTATTTTTTTTTTCTGGCCGTCAATGATTAATATGCTAATTATAAAAAAAAGATCAGAATGAATTTAATAAAAGATGATTAAAGTACTAAGTAAAAATAAAAAAATTATATAAAATTTACAATAATAATCGAAAGCATATACAGTACCACTATTATGCTTCAATCCATTTTTTTCAATAATTCATCTACAACATCACTAGGTTCAATACCAAGCAGTTGCATTAGATCAATAATTGCATCCTATATAATCTATTAGGCGATAGGATTCTGCTCAGTGATTTCTAAATTCTTTTTTTTTT
>QKWP01002311.1:46476-68984 GCA_003550325.1 Gigaspora rosea
AATGAATTTAATAAAAGACGATTAAAGTACTAAGTAAAAATAAAAAATTCTATAAAATTTACAATAATAATCGAAAACATATACCACTATTATGTTCAATCAATTTTTTTCAATAATTCATCTACAATATCACTTGGGTTCAATACCAAGCAACTGTGTTAGATCAATAATTGCATCCTTATATCTTCCTGTTAGACAATAGGCTTCTGTTTGGTGATTTTTAATTCTTTTTTTTTCTGACTATCAATGGCTATTCCTCAAAGAATGAATTTAATAAAAGACGATTAAAGTACTAAGTAAAAATAAAAAATTCTATAAAGTTTACAATAATAATCAAAAACATATACTACTATCACGCTTCGATTCATTTTTTTTCAATAATTTATCTACAACATCATTGGGTTCAATACCAAGCAATTGTGTTAGATCAATAATTGCGTCCTTATATCTTTCTGTTAGATGATAGGCTTTTGCTCGATGATTTCTAAATTTTTATTTTTTATTTTTTATTTTCTGGCCGTCAATGAATTCTCAAGAAATGAATTTAATAAAAGACGATTAAAGTACTAAGTAAAAATAAAAATTCTATAAAATTACAATAATAATCAAAAACATATACCACTATTGCACATATTAAACGCTTCAATCTATTTTTTTCAATAATTTATCTACATCACTGAGTTTAATACTAAGCAATTGTGTTAGATCAATAATTGCATCCTTATATCTTTCCGTTAGATAATAGATTCTGCTCAGTGATTTCTAAATTTTTATTTTTTATTTTTTATTTTCTGGTCACCAATGAATTCTCGAGAAATAAATTTAATAAAAGACGATTAAAGTACTAAGTAAAAATAAAAAATTCTAAAACATTACAATAATAATCAAAAACATATACCACTATTGCACATATTAAACGCTTTGATCCATTTTTTTCAATAATTTATCTACAACATCACTGAGTTTAATACCAAGCAATTGTGTTAGATCAATAATTGCATCCTTATATCTTTCCGTTAGATGATAGACTTCTGCTCGATGATTTCTAAATTCTTTTTTTTTTTCTGGCCGTCAATGATTAATATGCTAATCGAATAATATGCTAATTCAAAAGAATAAATTAAATAAAAGAATTAAAGTACTAAGTAAAAATAAAAAAATTCTATAAAATTTACAATAATAATCGAAAACATATACCACTATTATGTTTTGATCCATTTTTTTCAATAATTCATCTACATTACTTGGGTTCAATACCAAGCAATTGCGTTAAATCAATAATTGCATCCTTATATCTTTCCATTAGATGATAGACTTCTGCTTGGTGATTTCTAAATTCTTTCTATTTTTTTATTTTATTTTTTTTCTGCTGTCAAAGATTAATATGCTAATTCAAGAATGAATTTAATAAAAGATGATTAAAGTAAGTAAAATAAAAAATTCTATAAAATTTACAATAATAATCAAAAACATATACCACTATTATGCTTTGATCTATTTTTTTCAATAATTCATCCACAACATCACTGGGTTCAATACCAAGCAATTGTGTTAGATCAATAATTGCATCCTTATATCTTTCCGTTAGATAATAGACTTCTGCTCAGTGATTTCTAAATTTTTATTTTTTATTTTTTATTTTCTGGACGTCAATGAATTCTCGAGAAATGAATTTAATAAAAGACAATTAAAGTACTAAGTAAAAATAAAAAATTCTATAAAATTACAATAATAATCAAAAACATACCACTATTGCATATATTAAACGCTTGATCCATTTTTTTCAATAATTTATCTACAACATCACTGAGTTTAAGGGTAGGGTGTCAACATTTCCAAATTCATATAAAATAGAATGTAGATCAACATTGTATAACAATAACATATAATATCATGTAAACATCACATGATTCGACCAATCAAAATTAGCAATTCTTTTACTACCCAGGAAAAACATATAGCGACCTCAGAAAATTTTAATTATATGTGAAGTTAATTTTTTTTAAGCAATACATATTGCGCAACTTCACTATTAGAAACAAACTGGATTAAACTATATATTACATAAATTTGATATCAATTGGTTATAATGTTTAAAAGTTTTATTAGAAGTATTTTTTTATTTACTATATAAAAATTTAATATACCACGTAGATTATATGAAAACTGATCTACATACATCCTACCCTTAATACCAAGCAATTGTGTTAGATCAATAATTGCATCCTTATATCTCTCTATTAGATGATAGACTTCTGCTCAGTGATTTCTAAATTCTTTTTTTTTTTATTTTTTTTATTTTATTTTTTTTCTGGCCGTCAATAATTAATATGCTAATTCAAGAATGAATTTAATAAAAGATGATTAAAGTAAGTAAAATAAAAAATTCTATAAAATTTACAATAATAATCGAAAACATTTACCACTATTATGCTTTGATCCATTTTTTTTAATAATTTATCTACAACATCACTGGGTACAATACCAAGCAATTGCATTAGATCAATAATTGCGTCCTTATATCTTCCTGTTAGACGATAGGCTTTAGCTCTGTGATTTCTAAATTCTTTTTTTTTTATTTTTTTATTTTATTTTTTTATTTTTTTATTTTATTTTATATTTTATTATTTTTTTTATTATTTTTTTATTATTTTTTTTTCTGGCCATCAATAATTAATATGCTAAAATCAAGAATGAATTTAATAAAAGACAATTAAAGTACTAAGTAAAAAATATTATTGAAAACATATACCACTATTATGCTTCGATTCATTTTGTTTTCAATAATTCATCTACAACATTACTAGGTTCAATACCAAGCAATTGTGTTAGATCAATAATTGCGTTCTTATATCTTCCCGTTAAACGATAGACTTCTGCTTGGTGATTTCTAAATTCTTTGTTTTTATTTTATTTTTTTATTTTATTTATTTTATTTTTTTTCTTTATTTTTTTTTCTGGTCACCAATGATTATTCTCAAGAATGAATTTAATAAAAGACAATTAAAGTAAGTAAAAATAAAAATTCTATAAAATTTACAATAATATTCGAAAAATATATTACTATTGCACATATTAAATGCTTCAATCCATTTTTTTTAATAATTCATCTACAATATCACTGGGTTCAATACCAAGAAGTCCTTATATCTTCCCATTAGACGATAGGCTTCTGCTTGGTGATTTCTAAATTCTTTACTATTTTTTTAATTTTTTTATTTTTTTTTCTGGCCGTCAATGATTAATATGCTTTCCAAAATAAAAGACGATTAAAGTACTAAGTAAAAATAAAAAATTCTATAAAATTTACAATAATAATTACCACTATTATGCTTTGTTCCATGTTTTTCAACAATTCATCTACAAAATTACTGGGTTTGTGAAATTCCTACAACTGCTGTCAATAGTTCTAGACACAATCTAATAAATTTTTCTTTTGAATTATGCTTTAAGTTTTAAGTACAATATCATAGGAGATTTTAAAGGCGATAACTTTAAAAAATAAAAATGCATACATAGCCAAAGGCGTAACATTTTGTGTCAATACCAAGCAATTGCGTTAGATCAATAATTGCATGCTTTTATCTTCCCATTAGACGATAGGCTTCTGCTCGGTGATTTCTATATTTATTTTTATTTTTTTTTTCTGGCCGTTAATGATTAATATGCTAATTCAAAAATGAATTAATAAAAGACAATTAAAGTACTAAGTAAAAAATATAATCGAAAACATATACCACTATTAGGGGCGTGCCTATAGATGGCGGTGAAATTATAGTGGTAATTTCTACATTCAGCAGTAGAAATTGTTGAAACAATTTTACCAAAAATTTTTTAAGATCGAGATGCCGAATTAAATTTTAATTGTTGAAATTAATTTATATACAAAAATTAGATTAATAGTTGAAATTAGATCAACCGTTGAAATTAAATCAACAGTTAAAATTATTAATAGTTGAAATTAAATCAATGGTTGAAATTAAATCACCTGTTGAAATTAAATCAACAGTTGAAATTAAAATTAACAGTTTAAGGGTTCACAAGCTTTTCTCTCAAAGTGATTAGTTAATTATAGAGATTATGCACAAGTACTACGATTAATTGAAGTAATACTAATAGTAATTTTGTCGAAAATTTTTGTTGTCAAAATGTAGTTATTAAATTTTAGCACAACTATTATAGTTTCTGATTATCTTTTTTAGTTATTGTAATAAAATTAATTGACCAAATAATTTATTTTTCACCAATTAAAAATTTCATACACCAGTATAGCAAGTTATAATCTAAATACTCAAAGTTTTATTTTTTTAAAAAATGAAATATTTTACAGTTGATTAATACTAACTAATAAATTATTTACTTCTTAGCCTATATGTATACAGCATTATATAATATAATAATCAAGTATAAAACTTTAATAATATATTGTGTTTATTCAATATTTTATAATTAGAAGATAAATTTGTATAGAATTTTTTTACATTTAATCGTTTAATCGTGTCTAAAAGCTTCACTGTTAACTTATTCAGGTGTTATGATAAAATGCAGTATAAGAACGGTGTCGTAAATAGCTTATAAATATATATATATATTTTGAAATACTTAAAATAATTCTTTGAAAAGGATAATTATGTACAAACAACACTACAAAAGTCATATCAAACTGGTTTAATATAAAATGCAAATCGGACCACAATGTCATATGAAATATAACCAATCAAAGAATGGTATTTGTTCAGTCCTCAGATAACCATACACTACATTGCACTCTATTCATAGTACAGCCAAATTAATTTTAATGATCGAATTATTTCAACAGTTGAATTAATTTTGATGGTTAATTTAATTTCAACCGTTGAATTAATTTTGACTATCAAATTATTTCAACAGTTGAATTAATTTTGATGGTTAATTTAATTTCAACCATTGAATTAATTTTGACTATTAAATTAATTTCAACTGTTGAAAATAATTTCGGTTTCAACAGTTGAATTTAATTTTTAACTGTTGAAATTTTCAAAATTAAAATTTAATTTCACCGCCATCTATAGGCGTGCCATTTATTATGTAATATTTTTTACTTAGTAGCCACCTCTACCCATGTATGGTGTGATCATTTTATCTAATTCTAATTGATTAATATAATATATAGACGTGATTACTACCTTTGACCATGTATCCATGGTAAAAATTACGTAATAAATTGCATGCCCTTAGGGAGCTGTCATAAATCAGGTGATTTCCATCTCTTAAGGGGTTACCCCCACCTACCCACACCTGACACCTTATTAGCCAATCAAATTGCGCAAAAAATTTATATATGAATTAATAAAAAATTTTAATATTATCTAACTTTTGATCTACTAAACCATTTTAGATAATTTAACTACCAAAATAATCCTCTCAGAAAGAGGATTCTAACAAGTCTAAAATCATTAAAATCTAATTACTAGATTATAAGATCCATCTAGATTTATATAATATTATATATGATAGTATTTATTAAAATATTATAATACTTATAGTAATACAAATCTATATTGATCTTATGATCTAGTAATTGTGTTTTATTTATTTTAGGCTTGTTAGAATCCTCTCTTTGAGAGGATCATTTTGGTAGTTAAATAATCCAAATTGGTCCAGTAGATCAAAAGTTATTTGATATTAAATTTATATATAAATTTATAATTTTAATTAAAAAATTTTTTATAATTTTGGCCAGAATTTAATAATTCCGGCCAACATTACACCTGGTACTTTGGCTGACCCACCCACCCACCAAAAAATCACCTGATTTCTGTCAGCTCCCTTATGCTTCGATCCATTTTTTTTCAATAATTCATCTACAACATCACTGGGTTCAATACCAAGCAATTGTGTTAGATCAATAATTGCATCCTTATATCTTCCTGTTAGACCATAGGCTTTTGCTTGGTAATTTCTAAATTCTTTTTTTTATTTTTTTTTCTGCCCATCAATGATTAATATACTGTCAAGAATGAATTTAATAAAAGACAATTAAAGTAAGTAAAAATAAAAAATTCTATAAAATTTACAATAATATTCGAAGTATTCGAAAACATATACTACTATTGCACATATTAAATGCTTCAATCCATTTTTTTTAATAATTCATCTACAACATCACTAGGTTCACTACAAGCAATTGCATTAGATCAATAATTGTGTCCTTATATTATCTGTTAGATGATAGAATTCTGCTCAGTGATTTCTAAATTCTTTTTTTTTATTTATTTTTTCTGGCCGTCAATGAATTCTCAAGAATGAATTTAATAAAAGACAATTAAAGTACTAAGTAAAAATAAAAAATTCTATAAAATTTACAATAATAATCGAAAACATATACCACTATTATGCTTTGATCCATTTTTTTCAATAATTCATCTACAATATTACTGGGTTCAATACCAAGCAATTGTATTAGATCAATAATTGTGACCTTTTATCTTCCTATTAGATGATAGGCTTCTGCTCAGTGATTTCTAAATTCTTTTTTTTTATTTTATTTTTTTATTTTATTTTTTATTTTTTTTCTGGCCATCAATGATTAATATGCTACAAAAAAAAGAATGAATTTAATAAAAGACAATTACATAAAAAATTCTAATAAAATTTACAATAATAACCAAAAACATATACTACTATTGCACATATTAAACGCTTCAATCTATTTTTTTTATAATTCATTTACAATATTACTAGGTTCAATACCAAGCAATTGCATTAGATCAATAATTGTATTCTTATATCTTCCCGTTAGATGATAGGCTTCTGCTTGGTGATTTCTAAATTCTTTTTTTTTATTTTTTTTTTTCTGGCTGTCAATGAATTCTTAAGAATAAATTTAATAAAAGAAGATTAAAGTACTAAGTAAAAATAAAAAATTCTACAAAATTTACAATAATAATCGAAAATATGTACCCTATTATACATTTTAAATGCTTCAATCCATTTTTTTTCTACAACTTCACAGGGTTCAATACCAAGCAATTGTGTTAGATCAATAATTGCATCCTTATATCTTCCAATTAGACGATAGGCTTCTGCTCAGTAATTTTATTTATTTTATTTTTTATTTTTTTATTTTTTTTCTGCCCATCAATGATTAATATAATTTAATAAAAGACGATTAAAGTACTAAGTAAAAATAGTCACATCCTAAAAAACTCTAGCCCTTAACTGTGATTTGCACCCTAAGCTAAAGTCTAATTTCAATTTTATAATCCTAAAATAAAAAAAATTCTATAAAATTTTTACAAATAATAATCGAAAACATGTACCACTATTGCACATATTAAACGCTTCAATCAATTTTTTTCAATAATTCATCTATAGCATCACTGGGTTCAATACCAAGCAATATGTTAGATCAATAGTTGCATCCTTTTATTTTCCCGTTAGACGATAGCTTCTGCTCAGTGATTGATCTTTTTTTTATTTTTTTTATTTTTTATTTTTTTATTTTTTGCCCATTAATGATTAATTGCTGGATCTAGTATTCTTTCCAAATTTCTAACGAATCGTGACGCCTCGTCTATGTTTTTCTCTAACAACTGGTAGTAGCAGTCTCAAGTTCTTTTAAATAATTTATACATTCTTGATTGACTTTTTTTAGCTGCTTTTTTAGCTAATGATTTCTGAATTACAAATACTTCTACAATACCACGAGTTTGGCATACTTCCATACCACTCTCTTCAAATATTTGTTGGAAGTTCCTCCAAGCTTCTGATGTCAAAATCTTGGAACTACAAACTTGTTCGTGAAAAATATAGTGGCATGATAACATATACCGATTGAAGAATCTACACGAGCATTCTGCACTTGCAAGGTTTGGTGCACACTCACCTCTTTCAGCCTTTTTGAGACAGCATTTACTTATTCTGCGATAAGTTTCTGAAAGGGAAAAGGAAATTTATGGATCTTGGCAAGGATTTTTGGCCTAATATTAGCAAGAGAAATTCTTTTGGTACAAAAGTTGATAGCAGCTTCTTTTGCGGCCATTATTTTTTTTTATCAAGTTCTAATTGAATGTGACACGCACCTGTATTAGAATAATAAAAAAAAATTCGTAATTATATATCTGCATATAAAAATGTGCAGATCATAATGAAATCAGATTAAAATAAAATGTGGGCTTCTATTTAACCTTCTAAAACCCAGTTATATGATATATGCTTAATATAAACTCTACTCTAAAACAAACCTCTAACCTTAACCCCTAACTCTAAAATATGCAAGTTTTTTCAAAAAAAAAATTTTAAAAAATACTCGCCGATAAGACCATATTAAACAAAATTTTTGCCTTTAGTTCACTATGATAAGACTCAAAGGGTTAGTTGAAGTAATTTGAAAGAGAAGTGGTGAATGCTGCTGAGCCCAGAGAGACCATTGTTTTGAATTTTTTAGATAGTTTCTAGTAATATACTTGGCATTGGCTTGAACAGAACAGGTATTTATAGCATCATGGACAATTTCCTCACATCCGACTTGTGTTTTTTTGTGCACCATGTGGATCATTTTATTAAGTATCGGGCCATAGTAAATATTTTTCATCCATGTTCGTATGACATGTACAGTACAAAAGAGAACATCGCATTCTTGCTCTCCTAAAATAAAAAAATAAAAAATTGATAAAAGATAAAAAAAAATAATTTAATTGCATTCTATCTCTACCTGCAGAAAGACCCGAGAATGTTAATGCAACACCATTGGACTCTATATTGCTTTGATCAAGAGGCATATATTGTGGCCTCCATTGTGAAGCAAATTTTCGAATAATTCCTAATGCCAATGCGATAGTCTCACTATTTTCTCTATTAACAATGAAGTGAGCACTGACATTCCAACAACTACAGCTATCGCGGATGTAAAAGTAAATAAACGCCATCCATGCTTATTAGTATTATGCATAAAATCCATTAATGCTAGCCATCCATAATGTGTTAAGTTTTCTATTTGCCAGATATTTGCAAAGCATAAACCCTGCAAACGCTTAAGTAATTCGTGCTTTTGAAAGGACTTGACTTGATAATTATTTTTTATTAAAAATTCGATCGTATTTGATATATCAGATTTTAAATTTGCATCTCCAACAAGATATGAATTCATCGGACCAACAAGCTTTTGTTTGATATTAGCAACCTTCTTGGTTTTTAAATACTCTATGCCCGAGTCTTCACAAACTTTAGATACTTCCTTCCTAATAACATTTGCAATCGTCAGGGGTTTGTAATCCTTGATCGCCTCATTGCTTACCATGTCTTTAATAAATTTTGACTGTTTTCACATATCACTTTCTTCTATCAGATGGTTATGATCAGGAGTACCATCTACCTATATACAATTTAATTTTAATTTTTTTTTAATTTTTTGTTTTATTTTTGGTGTATTAAATTTCTACATTACAATGTTTTAAATAATGCTATCCTTATTCTTACCCTATCAATTCTAACCTTATTCGATGCAACTAACCATGTTATTTGAATTCTAGCGCTACAATTAATAGCGGGTCTTTTCCAAGTGACACAAAGGTTTTCAGAGGGGATATTTTCTTTTCTTCCGCTTGATTCCCTAGGTTTTGAAAGTCTACAAACGAAAGTCTTACATTCATCACCATTATCTAATATGTAACCATTAAATCTTGTCCATAAATTATCAACAAAAGCCCACTGCTTGTTAAAGTCCTTAGTGGAAAGCTCAAACGTTTCATTCACATTAAAAAAACATTCTCAGATAGTTGACATTGCTGTGATATTGGCCGCTTGACAAAGCCTATTGTTACTATTAAGTGTTTTTTATTTTTTATTATTATTAGTTTTTTTTATCGTGAGGTTTTTTATAATCGAATTGCTGTTTGCTCGCTGCAGGATTTTCTTTGCCATTTGCTGCAGGATTTTCTTTAGCCAGAGCCCACTCATTTGTAGAGGGTTCTTTTATATTTATAAGCTCGTTTGCCATTTGCAGAGTTTTTTCATATAGAGTCTGCTACAAAAACATTATTATAAGTTCCCTGAATCTATTCATTTTGTCCTTTTCTTTTTTGCTCTATAACTCACCCAAGACCTATTTAAAACAAGCCTGCCACGAGATTTTTTTTTTTTTTTAGTATTCTCACAAAGAACCTCTAAAGTTTTAAAAACATTTGACTTAAAAAAAAATCGTTAAGATCAAAAATATATGTGCGCAAAAAGTAAAAATATAGAGTACACATACACAGGTCATAACACGTATTTTTTTTTACTGCCTACAAGTTTTTTTGCTTTACACGTAACAAAATCTACTAGTTTGCTGCGTGTTGTTTGTTTTTTTAAAGTACTATTCTACAGGGGAATTTTTTTTTATACTTTAAGTCTGTAATTAAAAAAAATTTTTGTTATATGAATTTCGATTGGGCAGTTTATTTACTATTAACATATCGATCATGTGACTAGTGTCAATTGACTGCATGTCCCCTGGATCGTCATGTCAATTGTTACCCTGCTTTAGCGGACCCCTATTTTGGTAATCATAGATGTTAGTTTGCATTACTGCATTAGAATTAAAGTATTATGAGTTACTGTAAAAAAGTTTGTTACAGACTTACTCATCATTCAGTAACACATAGGAGTTGATTTTCTTAATAAAAGTCAATAAAGCAAAAAGCTAAAATCCCGTTTCTAAAGATGAAATTTTAGAAATTTGTTTTTGCTTTTGCAACATTCAAAAATCATAAATAGATGGCAACAGAGTTGTTATATTATCATACAGAAAACTATCATGCAATGTCTCAATTTCTTATATCAATTATTAATTCACAGATCAATTATGAATTATGACAATAGATCTATAATATTTTAATTATGAATATTGTCATAATTACATCATACTGATAAATGCGATAGTTATTAATATTATGCAAACAGTCAGAATGTCGCAATAGATACATATTTGGAATCGTTTAAAGCCTAATACCATTTCAGAAGGGATTAAATATCACAGGATAAGTTGGCATAAATAATTTAACTCTTTAAAGTGATTTTCTAAACATTTGTTCTCAAAGAATTCTTATTATAAATAAGGCTGTAAATGATGTTTAAGCAACACACATTTGATTTCTTTTTTATTGAATAAAAAGCTTCGATTGGTTTATTTTACATTGTTATCCACCAATTCTATCCAAGCCTTCGATGATCTTGCATTAAAATTGATCAAAAAATATGTGTGATGTAAATAAGAATATAAGCGACAAACATTTGATTTGACTTCTTTTTTTTTTTTTTTAACCAATAAAAAGTTCCGATTAGTTTATTCTACATATTCACTTCAATAGACGATCTTCCACTAGTGCAAATAAACAAATACAGACTTACATAAAATATAGTTGGTGACTGTAAGCCGTAAGTAAAGCCGTAATGCTTGTATGGTAAATAACAATATAATCATCAGTTTCCGGTTTGGAGTGACTGGGTGTCGCGCATGTAGTTACTTAATTATAACATTATATTATTATACTGTAGTTACGGTATCGCATTATTACAATATTGCAGCATTACGGCATTATGGAGTTGTGGCATTACGATATTACGGCATTATGGCATATTATTTTTACAGCTATGCCATTTAATTCTACCACTGGTAAAATACTGTAATTGCTGTAATTCAGTAATTCTACCACCAACTATAACATAAGATGAGCCTGAAGATTAAACTTATTTCACCGGTTAATACAAACCAAAAAAGGAAAGCAAATTTTATAAATAAGCTGAAGTATGTGGGATAAAAATTAGGGTTAGATCCTTAACGTTAGAGGCTATATGATTAGATCGATGCTTACTATATGTAAAATTACATTCCTGCCATTTTTAATTAACGTGTCAAGATCGATTAAACATCAGTTTTTGAGTATTTTCTTTTTTCTTCTTTTACACGTGTTCGGATTCTTTGTGGAATAGTCTAAATTTGCACTTTCTGATTTTGCTTCATGAGTTTGTATTACCCGCGCAAACGGAACAATGCAAATAAAGAAATGATACACAGGGAGATAAGTCTACGGAGAAATTATAAACTGATAAATTGGTGAAACGACTTATAAAAAAAAGATCTAGAGACGTAACTTATAAAAGAAAGATCTACGGGTTGATAAGACTTGAAATGACTTATAAAAAGAAAGATCTACGGTTTGATGAGTTGACGTTGAAATTGTATTATAGGTGATTAATGGTGATCGAACTGATCAAAAAAAAAAAAAAAGACATGCATAAATACGATTAGATAGATCTACATAATGGTAACGAATGAGAAAGGGCAAAAAAGATCAACGGTGAGTGCCAAATGACGAAATGATCTACGCCTTTGAAGGGTCGAAGTGAAAAAATTGTATTATTGGATTGGGTGACACCGGAGAAAAAATTAAATGCCAAAAATGGAAAATTAGCACAATAGGAATTTTAAATTTTTTTTTTGGAAAAATTAAGTCGGCGGGTTATGCAAAACGAAACAATAAACTTTCCATGGCCTTAGGTCACGCAAAGTTGATTTTTCATTTTGCATTACATGGAAACTGAAAACTTGCGTCGGTTAGATTTTTTTTAATTTACTGTAAATTAATAGAATAATTATTACAATTCTATATAAGACAGTGATGTTAAATGACTGGTTATTTGAAAAATTTTTTAAATGACCTCAAATGACCTTGAAATGACCGATCATTATAGGTCATTTGAATTTTGGGTCATTTGCAAATGACCGGGGTCATTTGAAGGTCATTTGGGTTATTAGTAGTGATATGGTAGTCAAAGTCCGATGATTGACATACAATCGCCCGTTAACGTGTTAGTACGATACGTGTTAAGGGGTAAGAATTATAATATTCTAGACAGCATGTCAACGTGGGATCTACTTATTTCGCGGGTAATACAAACTCCTGGAGAGGAAATAGCCAATCGGAGAGTGCAAAATTTGACTATTCCAGATCAACCCGACGAAAAATCCGAACATGCGCAAAAGAAGAAAAAAGCGAAAACTAATATTTAAATCGATCTTGGTGCAAATGACGGGAATGAAATCTTATATATTGTAAGCATCACTCTAACCCTATAATCTCTAACCTTAAGACCTAACACTAAATTTTTATCTTACGTGCTTAGTTTAGTTACAAAATCAGATCCTTTTTTGGTTTGTATTGCCCACGCAAATAAGTAAAATACGTCAACGTGTTGGGCTTAGTAGTGTTAAAAAACTCGTTAATGTTCTAGGTAATAAGTTAACGTGTCATATATTAAATTCTAATGTATATAAACGATGAATTTGACTTTAAACGGGAAATTTTTACTAATTTAATTTTAATTATTTTTGCTACAAATTTGCACAATACCTGACATACTTTTGATACGTATCATAAAACATCATTATGTATATACTTTGTGAGAGGCTAAATGAACCTTCCATGTAAGTATCGCAACTATACACTAGTAAGACTGACTAAAATCAACTAAACTACTCTAACAATGGTAAGGCTTCGATTGAGACGTGGATAGACTTGGTCCGAGTAACTAGTGTCGAATAGAGCTCTAGATTATGTCACGAGGCTCTAATATGAGGTCACGGGATTAAAATCGATGGTTAAGATTCTTAACGTATGTGATCACGGAGTTTCTGAAATCAATCACGGTAATTTAGCACAGGACAACCCGGCTTTTGTTTAAAGTAAATATTACTTTCGAGAACTGGAGTAAATCACTTAAAAGATTATAAATTGATCAAATCTTAGCGTGAGTATTAAATATTTAATATTTTGAACTATTGTTGACTTCGAATTTCAAAATTTAATCAAGTTTTAATTAATTGTATTTCCGCCAATAAAATTCAAATGACCCAATAGGTAATTTCATTCTTGAAATGACCCAATGATCGGTCATTGGTCATTTGAGTCATTTGGGTCATCTCAGGTCATTTAACATCACTGATATAAGATGGGTGGCGCGAATGCGCCATAGTACATAATACGACTATCTATAATGATCAATTTTTCTTGATCAATTATCATTAAACCCGAATCCCTTAACAAAACACTCATCCCACATAACCTGTCTATGCCCAAAACTAATTTATAGCACACAAATATTACTCTCAATTTCGGATAAGATTTGATCATAGTTGTCTGATTTTAAAACGGTATTACCTGCAACATTCTTGATGATTTTATAATACCGGTACATATTAGGAAAGGAATGGACATGATATCGACGACCATGCCGGAATTGAAAGCTTATCGAATTCGGCAGAATTAATTTTGATCATCAGGTCCTTGACGTTGAATTGAGAACATCTGTAAATCAATATACAGTAATTAATCCGAAAGGACCTAATAACGTTAAGGTTAGCCGGAATTAATTTAATGCTGGTTTAGTTGGTATTCATGTTTTGTGATATGGGCAATGGAGAAAAAATAAGCCGGAGTCGGTCCTAAAAAAGCTCGAGAGGGCTGACCTTTTTCCTAGAACAATTTTTCTGATTAGTATTAGTCTCCATATCAAATGTGTAGAAAGCATCAGGTCATTCCTTGCCAAATTATTCTGATATTAAATTATTTAGTTTTATTCGTTTTGTCTTTGAGAAATTATATTGCTGCACGTTGGTAATTAAGTTGATTAATTGTATGTGCAACCAGAACATACCCCGTTTCTTACATTCATTATTTACCAACTTATTACCTAAATTAGCAGCTAATAAATATCAATATTGCTGTAAACTACTACCGCATAAGCGCAAAATAACATTTTAAAATTGTATCCTTCATAAATAGGTTACTTGTCTCAAATGGGCGTTCCGAATTAATAAAATTTTGATATAGCATATAATTATTGTTGGAAAATGATACACAGCCGACATTCCATAAATCCTTTACAAATTCATTTTCTTACTAAGAGTGCGCATCACGTACACTTTCTTTCTAAGAGTGCACATCACATGCAATTTCTTTCTATAAGCGCACGTCATTTGATCCACCTAATGTAATGTAACATTATATGTAGATTACATTCCATAAGTGCGCATTCTATAAGTGCATTTTTCCTAGACTATATTGGATTCAAAAAAATCAACCCTTATTCGAAATAGCGCACATGAGCGTATCCTACAGGTCAATTAATTAATGCGTTATTTGCGCTTATATGGTAGTTTCAAATTACTGTACCTGAAATATGCTTTATAAGAGAATCGATTCTAACATTTATTTAATCGACCTGCATAGCTCAGGCTGAGGGTTGACCCGCCCATTGACTAACAGTCGGGCTAATTTCACTAATTATGTTCTTTTGAGAGAATTGCTTTCGGGAATTGTACATAATAATAGTATTATGAATTCGGAAAATGTCTTTCCATAATAAGCTTTTAGTAATACAACTTCGAGGAAATAATGCGTTGGAAAAATACCATTAAAGAAATGGGATATCAAAAAAAAAAAAAAAAAGTCGTCATTTGATGATATTCGAGAAATGGATTGTCGATTGACATAATTTTCGGTAACGCGACTTATCTGAAACATTTGGTGTCAGTCTTAAAATGCATTTTCAACGTATGCCAGAAAAGTGAATTTCAGGAAATTTGTTTAATAATCTATTTTTCTTATATTTTAGTTTAATTTGATTTTTCTTTTTTTATATTTTATTCTAGTTTAATTTAAATTTTTTCTATATTTAATTTTAATTTCAATTTTTAATATTGTTTTAAATCAATTATTAATAACTCTACTCATTCGTGAGTAAACGTTAGCACAATTCTAAAGATATGGATGACTTGTTTTATTAGTGAAACATTACGTTCTTGAAAAGTCACCAGTACAATTAATTTGAGAATATCATTTATAAGTTCGAAATTACAATGAAGTTTAAATTGGTTAGGACAAGAGAAAATTTTTTAATAAAAAATATATATAAGCGCACGGAAAACATGTAGATAATTTTAACGATAATCATTTTAGCAATCATAATTATAATAGACATAATCCACAATAAATACACAGATAACAACACTTAACAATTTATATAAAACAATCATGAATCAGAAATATTTTATTTTATTTGCTTGGCTTGTATTTTTGTTCATTATACATGTTAAGGCGCATTCGTTTTGTGAATATCCTCGTTCAAGTTGTTTTCCTAGTGGTCAAGGTTGTAATAATGATTACAGTGGTATGTTAATTTTAAACCAATTCTTTATTTATCGTTGTTCACAAATCTTGAAAAATTAATACCTTAATACCTTTTTTTTCCTCATAGCTTGTGGCGCTCAAATTGAATCTGCATCTTGGGAAGATTATGACAAACCAATGGAAACACCATTAGTTTGTACATATGACCAACAAGATCGGTATACATATCTCAATATCACGGTTAGGGTTCCCGATTCGGCTGCTGGAGGTCCAGAAGCACTCGGCCATTTTACATTTTCAGATGACGATGGCAACTCTGACAGACTTTTAGGTGGTGGTCTGTTTCTTAATGGCGTAGAATGTCCTAACAATAATAAGCCGGCAAGCAAAACATACACGTCTTTATGGCTAATTAGTCGAGCAGATAAACCTAACAATGTATGGGCTGACGTTTGGATTTCAATATATTGGGGATGTAAAGGGGAAAAGTGTGCTTCTGAAGATGTACACAAACGAATTTGGGTCCCCTAGTTATTATATATTAACAATTGATTATAAAATTTTAAAATTATTGCAAAAATTAAATAGGTTCTGTTTATTCTTTTTATAAATTAACGCCTTCTATTGCTTTATCTATTAAAATTGTTACCTTTTATTTTTTTGATTTTTGTTATAATATCAACTTCACTTTATAATTACGTTTTATAGACTGACCTTTAGACTTTAGATATCTTAAATTTTTATTATTACATTATTAGCAGTTAATAAATTCATAAATATAGCTAGGACTGGGTTCACACGGTTTATTATTCAATTAAAAAAAAAAAAAAAAAAATTAAATTTATTGGGTTTAAATTTAAAATGCTGCTTAACATACTAATTAATAATCAATTTTAATCAACATAAATTTTTTATTTTATTAATTGTTGATGGAATAACGTTAGTGAAAAGAAAAATTCAATCCGACATAAATATAATAATAAAAAAAAAACTTTGTACCGGTACGAAAAAAATTGTTACTTCTAGTCTGGTACGAATGTACAAATACTATACCAGGAATGGAACGATATGTAAATTTTACGAAATGTACCGGTGTTATGCTCAAATTTCTTTTCGGATGAATCCCCAAACGGGGTGATCGAATCCCCAAACGGGTGATCAAAGCTCCAAACGGGTGATCAAAGCTCAAACGAGTGATTGAAGCTCCAACCGAAGGATTAAAGCCCCATATGAATTAAAAAATATATACGGGTTATAGGGGCCGTTGATGAAAGAGGGTAGTTAACGATTGTAGATAATATTTAGTATTATTGTAATAATCCAATGTATTGATTTATATTAATAAAGAGAAACCTTATAACCAGTGTTGGAAATTTCAGACTCAAACACTGTTCTCATGAGAACAGTAGAATAGCTATAAGTGTTCTCAAACAATTGTTTATTGTTCTTGCTTATGCTCATTTATGCTTGCTAAAAAAAAAAAAAAAAAAAAAAAAAAANAAAAAAAAAAAAAAAAAACTATATAAGGCTATATAAAGTTAATTTTTTGGTTCTCATAACATAAGACAAAAAAAACGACCCGGCCGGCTAAACTTTTATTTAAAAATTTTATATATAAAATTTTAAAAAAATTTTTTTGAAATCCCACCCGACTATTAAAATGTATAAAATAATTTTTTCAAAAAATTTCCAAAATATGACCCGGCCGGGTTATGAGATCCAAAAAATTAACTTTATATGGCCTAATATCAAATAAGTAGTTATAATAGCAAATTGAAATCTCAATCATGGTAATTGTTAAGAGTTTTTATCAGTTTCTGGTTCGGCATGAAATTATGCAGCTAATTATCATATACATTATTTTGCTGTTCTCAAAAAATTTTTTAATAGTGAACAGTAAAAAATTTATACTGTTCACTAATTTATTATAGTGTTGTCATGAGAACTCTGAGAACACTAATTTCCAACACTGGTCAAAACTACGTCATTACGCCACTAAAAATTCTTATATGGGGTCATACGATAACTCAATAAATAAATCAATCAACAATATCAACAATCATAACAATGGATCATACGATTAATATTGATTCGAGACAAATGCTGCTTCAATACTTTCGTATCAGCAGCTAAGAAATATAGCTCTCATAATCTTGGTCGTAACAATGGCACTAGGTTCAATCAAAAAGATATCCAATTTATGGTTCCAGTCAAAATCCCGCAAGTTAGCGCGCGTTGGCGTTAGACTAGCGTTGGTTATACATCTGGTCAATTTTTTTTTCGGAATATTGTTTGTCGTGACTTCGATCCAAACACTGCAAAATATTTATAAGAGATAGAATATATTTAAAGATATATAAATAGATATATAAATAGTATGTAATCTACTTTTTTTGGCTAGAAAAAGTTTAAGCACATTATTAAAATTTAAAGACTTTTTATATAAACAATTACGTTTTATTTTTAATGTAATAACCTTTTTGCACCAGACAATAAGAATGAATACTAAAACTGTAGATGCATAATATTATAGCACTGTAAGAATATGATGAATAATGAAATGAATCTTAAATAGGATTTATATATAAAATTTAATAAATGCCATAATGTTATTGAAAATGTCGATAATTCTAAAAATAGAATATCTAACAAGTAGACCAAAATTTCCCACTGATTCTCGATGGTTTAATATCAAGTTACGTGATTCCAAAACACCTTTAGATGGTCGAATTCGCATTTGCTCGTTATATCGTCGAATGCATTCAACTAAATCATCATTCTCGCAATTACGTAATTCTTTGGTCAATAAATCGGCATCTTGTAATACATTATTTGCACCTTAAAAATATATATATAAATATATGAAAAAATAAGTATGTAATTTTTTTTTCTTTTTATATAAAGAAATTTTTAATAACACAAACCAAATCCTAATAATGGATTCGTAGCATGAGCAGCATCACCTAATAAAATTATTCTATCATTATTCCAGTGTGGGACAGATAATGGATCAATATCAAGAAATTGACGACGTCGTGGAGGAATATATGTTCTAAATGGATAATTTTCTTCGAGATGGGAGACAAGGAGGACGTAATTGTCTAATTCTTGAAATTGTATGTTTTATAACAGATTCAGGATCATTAATGTCAATCGATATGTTATATTTAATATCATATCTTGTCGGATAAATATAGCAAATGGTAGCCCTATAAGTTGGTTCGTCGGATTTATCGATTGGTATAAGACTGAAGAAGGAAAAATGAAAGTCGCCATTTTTGCCAATAGATTGTTGCATTAATGAATTTGAGTAAATAGACAATAATTGGTTGGCCAAATTTTTTGGTATAGTAATATCTACAGTGACACTAATTACACCAGGATCGAATATTTTAAATTAGGAACCTTTTGTACAATAAAAGTTTATTAAATAAATGAACCAATTTATAGTATGAGGCAGTAGGAATAACATACTTGGAGAATTGATTCCATCTGCACCAATTAATAAATCACCAAATTCTCTCGTTCCATCCTCGAACAATGCCCAAACACCATCATCACTTTCCTCATAACCAATACATTTTTTGCCCCATTGGGTATCAACACCTTCTAATAAAACATCTCTTAGTAGGATTACGATACAAAACTATACCAGAAAAATCATGTTTAAGAGATTCTATTTCATAGATATTTTTAGTTTTTTGATGTGGTAAACGAAATAGATATCTTCCAATATGATTGTAAGCAACATTGTATGATATTCTGTAGGAGTTGGGTCTGGCATTGCTTCCGGAAAACGAGCTTGAATTTCAGGTGGTTTGCAATAGAATAAAGAGGTAACACCTTTTTTTTATTAAAGTACCGGTATATATTATAACCTTGCCATCGATCTATTTCAGTAAATGGTAAGTAATTAATTAAGACATTAATGAATAATAACCACTTTTATGTTTTTTTCAAGAAATAATTAACATTGAAAAATGAACCTTCTTGGTTGTTTCACGATCGAATATTTTAACATAAAATTTTTTACCAAAATTTTTCGAACAGAATGGTAAAAACTAAGTCCACTTATACCAGCTCCAACAATTAAAATTTTGGAGTCTTGTTTGTAAGAACTTCCATTTTTTTAAAGAAAATATAATAATATTAATCAAATAATTGATCATTTTAATTTTATAATTTTTTCACTAAATTAGTACAGTAGTATCGTGATTGTTAAAGCCCACCGTATGAGGCAGTGTGCATATGATTAGTGTTCCAAATGTAACTAAAAAATGCATGCCAAAGGGGTTTTTATTAAAAATGATTATATTAAACTAATCAGAAATTGATTATCATGAGTAGTCTAATGGTGAATTTCTGTGCTAGAATATGAATTTTAGATCATAAATAAAAAAAAATTATCGTTATAAGAATGATATTTAATTACAGTCGTCCCTCCATATAGTCACCCATATAATCACATTTATGTTTAGGCCAAACTATGATTTAAAACCTCCATATAAGCACAACTCCCTTATAAGCACATTTTAAAAAAATAAAAAAATCTACTATGTCCCAACTGTGTTTTTATATGGGGGATGACTGTATTAGCATTACGATCATGTTTGTTTATTTATATATATGATAAAAGACAATTGGTTCCGTAAATTAGGTTTGTTATGAGATAATAAACTTGTGAGAACTTTAAAATTCATTTAATCTTTAATAATTATACGACAGGGTGAAACGCAGCGTTATTGACGCAAATCTTACCTAAAATAGGGGTCGTTTAAAGCCATGTACCCACGTGACATTTTAGCATAAATCAACCAAACGGAGTCGCTCAATTTTGTTTACACGGATCAACCCGAAGAAGTCAAAAAACAAAAAAAAATGCAAGAACATAAAAACGGCATTCTAAACCTATCTTGGGCCATTAATAAAAAATGTCGGGAAGGTAATTTTACCTATATTGGTCTAACCCTAACCCCGACCCTAATGCTAAACAGTCTCTGATACAAATTTTAACTAAATTTTCAAAAAATCACGTGTGTACATGGCTTTAGCCATCCCCTTAAAATAGCATCTAACCCTAATTAAGTATAGATCTGCATCGAGAAAGTTATCCACCTATGCGCGGATTTCACCCTTACATAATTATTATTTTATTAAATATGTATTTATCTACAAACCAGTTATGATCTGTGCTTTAAATAGTCCTGGCTTAAGCCACAGCTGGCAGCAGCACGTAACAAATGGTGAAACTGAGTTTATATATACTAATTTCGGCTTAGGCCATTTTTCGATTAACATCACCCCCTCTCCCTTCCCCTTTGATGTCCCCCGGTAAAATGAATATATAAAAAAAGCAAAAATTAAAAATAAAAAAATACCGTATGACGTGTTTCGAATTCCGGCCTTAATTCAGGCTGAATTTTTTTTTTTTAAAAAAAAAAACCCTTTAGCGGTGACGCAATGGGATGCCATTGGTTTTCTTTTCTTTATTTACTTAATATGGGATGTTTACATTATGAATATTACATTATACCTATTCGTGCATATATTGTTCAAATGAAAAGATTATTTTTTTCTTTTCTTTTTTTTTTTTTTTTTTTTTTTTTTTTTTTTTTTTTTTTTTTTTTTTTTTTTTTTTTTTTTTAAATCTTTATGTAGTTTAACATACTTCTGCCTATTGGCTTCCCATTCTGTAGCACGCTTAGAGATTTTCGTAGCTGATTTTTAGTGCAATGCTGGATAGTGCAATGTTGGATCACGGGATCTGGGATCTGTGCAGAGCCCCATTTGGCTTGAGTATAAAAATGCCAGATTTCACATATTCCGAAGATGTGCAACCATTTTAACGCGGTGTTCAATTTAGACTTCTCGTTGTTTCAGAAGTGTGTTATTTCTTATATGGATGTTGTAAAGAGATGTTCTTTGATGGGGTGGTAGAATAAAGGGTCTCCATACTATGTTACTGATCCTGCATTCGAACGCGAAGTGATCTAACGTTTGTGTAGTTCCCGGGCAATGCGGACAACTACCATCTTCAGTGCTGGAGAAGTGTAAAAGTCTGTACCCGAGTGACAGGGCTCTGTGTATTAAACGCCAGAAAATGTCCTTCTTTTTGTTTTCTATATAACATCTATTGGACCACTCCCAAGGGCCTTGTGATTGTATGTGTGCCCCTCAGGCCGAAATTCGAATAACTCCCTATTTAAAATAAAACAAATAATTTAAAATAAAATAAAATAAAATAAAATAAAATAATTTAATAAATAAAATTAAAATGAATTAAAAAAAAATAAATAATAAAAAATAAAATTTAAATTTGAATAAAATAAAATAAAATAATTTAATAAATAAAATTAA
>QKWP01002312.1:0-48326 GCA_003550325.1 Gigaspora rosea
AATATAAGAATGTGAATATGATTTGAATATAATTTTGAATAAAAATTTGAATACAAAAATACTAAAAATACGCAAGAATAACTATCATGTAAAAAGTTCGGGTTTAAATAATTATTTTCGATTAATAAAATACATCACGTTAATTTCGTTTTTCTATCTATTTGATCACGTTAACATATTCGTTGTTTACGTGTTATTGTTTTGATTGTTTATCGATAGTTACGCCGATTTCTGTACCAGCCAGATTAGTGTTACGGTTCGATTTTCAAGTTTCCGATGTTCGGTTTTCTTCATGGTCCAATTTGTACGAATTTGGAAGATGATCTTCCGGGTAATTTTATGTGATACCCTGTACACGCTATTCGATACATTAGCCCTGCATTGATGTAAGTACATACGAATTTTGTACAGCACATTCAAACTAATAGTGCTCCACTCCATCACTTTTCTCTTCTACTATTACATACTGTGCTCATAACAACCCTACGTATACTGTGCTCATAACAACTCTACGCACAAGGATATGTCACGTGACTAAGCATATTTGAGGACGCCAACCTTAAGGTATGGAGCATCTTTTTTTTTTCTTATAGCGAGTCCAAGCCCACGCTTATGGTGCGGCACATTCAACTCATAACATACAACATCAATTTTTATAACAGCGAGTTCGAGCCCACGCTATGGTGCGGCGCATTCAACTCGATTCTCATGACAGCCTCAACGAGTTCGAGCCCACGCTATGGTGCGGCTCATTCGACTCGGTTCACATGACAACATCAACGAGTTCGAGCCCACCTATGGTGCGGCGCATTCAACTCGGTTCACATGACAACATCAACGAGTTCGAGCCCACGCTATGGTGCGGCGCATTCAACTCGTTACACATGACAACAGGCAGGACGCTAGGTGCTAGGTGCAATGAATGAGAGAGGGCGGGAGGGATGGGAGCCAGATTATAATCGGGCACCGAAGAGAACAAGTGACAAGACAAGGGAGAAAGAAATCACTGAGATTCACCATTTACTCCCACATGTATCTTTATAATCTCTGCGTGTCTAAAATTATCACATGCATCCATAATCTCCATTGCATACAATCATAAGCCTCAATTTCATATAAGCCACAAATCAGGTTATCCTCGCGATAATAACCCTAGCGTGACTATAGTCAACGCATAGGGCTAAAACAAAAAGAAATCCGAATTTGAGAATACGTGAGAATTTTCAATATTTTAATTATTCCATATTGAGATACAATGGATGGTCTATCTGGTTTTATTAGCATTCTTGCAGCTCATATTGTAATTATATTGTCTTAGCCTATGCAAGTATGACAATTTAGATACATGCGATCGAATTTTAGGAATAATAGAACACATGATGTAAAATATGCAATAATTAAAGTAAATTAGATGGAATAAGCTCATAAATAAAATAATTCATGGTTTCTGTAATTTTCTGTCCTTAACGTTAAAAAATACGCTTAAAATTTATTGCTAAAACACAATAATTTCATTGATAAAAAAATAAAATGAGCTCTCAAATTGATACTTGTTTTTCAAATCTAGAAGCCCTAATTAGATTTCAACTCGAAGATAACATTCAAAATCATTTCGAAGTTGACCAAAAATTTAAAGAGCTAATAATATTAATTTGCGAAATAGAAGACGAGAATCAACATGGATTATATAGCTATAAATATCATACAACTTATTATAGTTATTTAAGAGCGATTGGTGATACGGAAAATGCTAATAAGCAAGAAAGATTAGCGAAAAGATGTGAAAAATATACAAACACTCGTACTGAAGGAACACAATTAGTATTGTATGCGAATTGTGTAGTATCAAATGATATCAATCAAGATGATAATCTTAAAGAAATTTTAGAAGAATTAAATCAGATCCGCCTAATTTTAGAAAATGAATTAGTTGAAATTAATGTAGTGGATAAACTTATTAGTGATATACAACGGACTTTTGAAAAACTTAGTAGGATAAATAAGACCTTTGAAGGTTATTTAGAGGCAATAAATTTCGAAATTTATATAAATAAGTTAGTAGATAGTTTAATTAATGAAAGGTTAATTATTCTAAAAGCTAACATCGATAGTGTTAGCACAAAAATGATAAACCATTTGAGACGTTTAAAATTATTTGCCCATGAAGCAGCATATTCAAAAAGAATAGAATTTATTTCATTCATATCGAATTCTCCAAATAAGATGGAAATTTTATTTAAAAATGTTATAAATACAGAAGAATTCTTAGTAAATGTTTTCACGAAGATAGAACCAAAAATCAAAATAGTCCATTCGTACTTCAAGAAATATATAAAAGTCAAGGGGACGAGTTATTTAAACTTATTTTAGGGTTCAAAGAACATTTATTGAATAAATTGAAAAAAGATTTAGAATTAGAGGATTATGAAAAACACGGAAATGAACTTTGGAAAATCACTATTGATTATCATAACGCATCAAAAGGACAATGGAATAAACTAAAGGTATCAAAAAAAGATGATATTAAAGAACTCTCTCCCGAATTATTAAAGCAAAATAGTATGCTTATGGGAGAAATGGCTTATCATCAATATCGAGCAGCGTGTAAAATTGCAGATAAAGCTAAAATGCTAAAAAGACAGGCTAAATTGAGAGGATATATGGCCTTGTGTTTATATTTCACAAAAAAATTTCTAGAAGCTCCATTATATGCTTTACCGGCAATACTTTTACAAATTAGGGATTCAACTATTACGCAACAAGAATTAAATGAAACAAAAAAAATATTGATAAAGTTAATGGTGGAAGTAAAGAAAAAGAAAAAAATGAAGAAGGCATGTCTTCCGATTTAAACACTGAAATTAAATTAGAAAATGATTTTAATAATGCGATGGCTTTAATAAGAACAAATACCGGTAATCAAGGGATTTCTCTCTTTGATAGGGAGAATATTCGGAATACAATCAATAAAAATTTAATCAATACAACTACTAACTTATTCATTAGTTTAATTCATCATCAAACATCATATGAGGACGATTTGCGTACAAAAAAGGATGTAAATTCATATAGGAATGGAAGTATGGTATCTGGAGGAATTAGTGCAATAATCATGTCGTCTCTGATTGTGCCAGCTGGGTTAGTAGCGGCGCCAGTTGGGTTAGTAGCAGGAGCATGTTTTCTTGCTGGAGGGGTCAGTCAACTGTTTAAAAAAAGCAAAGAGATGCTTAGGGAACCAATAACTCGAGAAAAGCTCAATAAAATTATAAACAAGGCATTAAGTGCATATGATGATGAAAAATATCAAGAGTTCATCAATGCGCTTTCTGAGATATATGATGATGAGAATCACAAACGACTTTTAAATTGTTGCGATAAAATTGGTATTACAGGAATGGATAATATAGTTGATACACTTCAAATTCATGGTTTCAGATCGGATGGTATTGCATATTTACTTATTTTGCTTGGGGAAGTTTTAGGTAGTGGAAAAATAGTAATCAAAGGTGTCACACATGCAGTTCTGAAAGTCAATGCAAAAACAAGTTTTCAATTAGCATTAAATGACAAACTTGTGAAGGAAGCAAGAGAACTAGATGAATGCATCAGAGAATTGCGAAAATCCTGTCAAGGAAAGCTTAAGAATTCTATGTTATCAACAGAACGTACAAGATGGGCTCAGGAATACCTAGATGATTCTCGAGAAATGCCCTTTTTTTCAAGACTGGAAGAAATGCGTAATGTTGCAAGAATTAATATTGCGGTTCTTAATATAATAGAGAATGATAAGGAAGCATATAAAGTGCAAAAGAAACTATTGAACAAGTTCGTAGATCTGTAAAAGAAAATTTTCAGTTACCTGAGCTACTTTTAGAAGTTTTGGAGGATTTCTTGTGGATAATTAGTGGGGAGGAACTATCTGATAACGATACATTACATTTCCCGTTGCGACAAAGTCAACTTCGGAATTGGATGGAAATATATTAATTACTTAAATAACCAACAATCTTTCAATCAAAATAAATATTATAAAGCGGTTTATTTTGAACGTTTAGCTGAAAAAGAAACTAAAATTAACAAGTTAAACAGTTTACGTCTTTGGCAATTTGCTCAGAAAAACTACAATATTGCACATGAAATAGATCCTGATAATTTAATTTATTCCCTTGGATATGCAAGATGCCTCCTAAAATTATCTAAATATACTCAAGTTATCAAGCTTTCAAATACATATCCAGGATTAAATTCTTTATCAGAATACTGGCATTTACGTAGTGTAGCTTATTTTAAGCAAAAAAATTATAAAGATGCTATAACATGCAATACTGAGGCAATAAACTTAGATCCTGGTAATATTTCTGCTGGTAAATATAGAGAACTTATCAAAAAATTAAATGTAGATAATAAAATTGAACACCACATTGATCGTTATAAAAATTCTCATAATGATAAGAGTCCTTCCTACAAAATTTTATCAATTGATGGTGGAGGAATACGCGGGATATTACCCGCTTTATGGCTCAGTGAGATAGAATATCGAACTCATAAGCCCATTTCACACTTATTTAATATGATAGCTGGAACGTCGACTGGGGGGATCATTGCTACTGGATTATCGCACCACAGTTCAAACCTATCTACGAAACAACTAACGAATATGAATATTCAAATTTAGTCCCAATATTTTCAGCTTCAGAATTATTGAACATTTATAAAAATGAGTCAAACAAATTATTCTCTAAATCAAAGTCATGTTTCAATATATTATCCAATATGCACGACAGGTATACCGATGAAGGTCGTTCTACCATGTTTAAAAAATATTTTGGCAAAACAAGATTAAGCCACTCTATTACTGAATTGGTTATTCCTGCAGCGATTAAAAATTGCTCGCATTTATTTACCCGCTATGACGCTTGTAAAAATAGCAAGAATAACGAGGTAAATAACACTTTCGTTGACATATTAATGTCAACAACTGCTGCACCTACGTTTTTTCCACCTCATAAAATCGGTAATAAGGCTTTTATAGATGGAGTAATGTATCTTAATAATCCAGCATCAACTGCTTATGATGAAGCTATCAGATATAATGTGCCAAAGGAAAAGATTTCTGTACTTTCTCTAGGTACAGGATATTATTTACCGGATCCTTCAAATCCTGATCAATATAGTAATCTACTATTTTGGGCACAAGAACAACCTAAAATGATGATATCTGCACAAGAATATGAAACAGATTGTAAAATGTACAGAGAGTTAAAAAATCGCTATCAACGGTGGCAAGTCTTTTTTGAGGAGCCTATCAGATTTGATGACTATGGAAGTATTCCTAATCTTTTAGAATTAGGCTATCAATATATAGAAGAGCTTGATTGTTCCGATGAAAATCCTATCAATACATTGGTGGAGTCTTTTGATCTAGTAAAGTGTTTCTTAGTCTGATAGTTAGACAGTTAATATAGATTCTTCAAATTGTTTCGAAATCTTTTCATGTGTCTTATTTTTATTTTTATTTATTGTGAACTTTTTTCTTAATAAAATTTGTCAATTAGCGTAAAATTTTCATTCAAGATCTATTAGATTTTTAACTTTATTAATGTACTAGCCAATCCCGTGCCTTCGGCATGGGATTTTGTAAAACTTTTAATGTCTTGAATTTGAAAGTAAATTCTCTTTCAAAAATGTTAAAGAGTACGCCTAATAATAATACCCCGGGATTAATACTCAGGTATTATTCACTGATAATCTTGCTTATTATTGAATAGTACCCAACAGTGTATAAAATAGCATGATAAAAATCCGGATCTACCGTTTTTTATATTGCATATACCGTATTTTAAAATTGGGCCGGTGCAACAAACGGTGCATGATCCGGAATTTTTTGAAGTAACCGGTGCGTGCATCTATGTGCCCCCAATGATCTGATGATCATTTTCTACTAATGCAGGTTTTGAACCAGTATTTTTTTATATAACAGGTGCATGTACCGGTAAATTAAATTTCTATTTTAAACACTGGTACCCAAGAGTATAACTATAAGTAATTAATTATTACTTCATACCCGTTTCTCACTCAATTTAAAAAATGGAGTTCTTTAATAAGAACCCGGGTACTTTATGCTGTGTTATAGGGTAGTTGGAATCCTCTCTATTCTATTTATCCATTCTTGAAATTTTAGGTTTAGTCTATCATTTATATAGACTAGTACTTCTAGGTTTGGGTCTGAGTTTGGTCTAGTCCAGAACAGACTCAAACTCTAAATTTTATTATTTCAAACTTCATACTAAACTCAAACTCAATCATAAATTTTATCCAGGCTGGTTCAAAGTATGCAAACTATTTGAATCTGAATATACATATATGTATTGTTATCCTATATTCACTTCTTTAAAGATATTAGATAACTAGAGCGATCTTAGACAGTGAACACTTTGTGTAACATTACTTGTTACTATGATCTAAGTCGATATGGCGTTTTTACAAAGAAGATTTAAGGGTAGGGTGTCAATATTTCCATTTTCATATAAAATAGATTGTAGATCAACTTTGTATAACCATATCATATGATTTACATATAAACTTCATATGATTCGACCAATGAGAATTATCAATTTTTGTGTAACCCAAGAAAAACATATAGTGACCTCAGAAAATTTAATTCTATATGAAGTTTATTTTTTTTAAAGAGATGCATTTCTTACAACTTCACTATTATAAACAAGCTACTTTAAACTATATATTATATAAATATGGTAAAAATTGACTCAGATAATAAAAAGTTTTATTAGAAGCATATTTTTATTTACTATATAAAAATTCAATCTACCATGTAGATTATATGAAAGATGATCTATGTACACCCTACTCTTAAAGCAATTTGCAATTATAAAAGAGGCTACAATTAAAAGTATATGAGAATACTAATAATTGTTTAATTTGTGTTGTAAATAGTTGTATTTATTTATGAAAGAGTTTGATATTGAACTTGGAGTTCACATTGGCTGCTTTAATACTTTTTGATTTTTTACAAATATAACAGACTATATCTACTACATGTATAATATATACTACAACTAGGACCCTGGACATTTCTCATATAGGTTATAACTAGATTTAGCCAATTTTGATCTAATTTGCTAAAAACAACAAAACTATATTTACTTAAATAACTTTTGATCCAGTGATTAGAATTGAATGAACTTTTTTTTTAGATGCACATAACTGAGAGCTTTATTTTAAAAAAAAGTTAATTCAAATTGGACATCTAGATATCAAGGTAATTGCCAAAAACTGTTTTTTTGCTTTCCAAATTTCAGGGGTTTTTGCTAAAATATATTAATGTATAACCTCTGTACTAGATATTCAGGGTTCTTTACAACTACTACTAATAAAATAAATAATATAAATATAATAAATATAATATAGTCAAAACTCTCTAAGTGCACTCTTCTTAAGTGCACACACTTCTTAGGTGCACACCTTAGTCCGTCCCAAGCTTGTAAGTGCACACCCTCTAATCTCTGTACGTGCATAGATTTTGTAGTCCCAGACTTATATATGCACCTCCATAAATGCCACGTGTGATCTTTGACCAATAGAAATACTAGATGTTCATGTGGTTAGAATATGTATTTAAAATTTTTCTGTAAACTTTGTTTATGATATCATGTAATTAAATGATTTCTCAGATCTTTGAGGTCACAAATAATTTTGTTTTCCACTTTGATTGGGCCCAATTAAATTCCAACAGCAGCTAGAGATGGTCAGAAATTGAAATCAATAATCACAAGGTTCAATTGTTTAATAAATAAGGTAATCAATAATTGTTCAATCAATTTTATAAACAAGTATTTAAAAAAGGAAAATTATAAATGGTGACCCATATGATTAGCCAATTAGATTTAAGATTGGTAATCATATACTGGTAGCTTGTCTCTAGAGTACCTGATTGATCTAAATACCTGATTCGATCTAGATTAGATTTACAGATAAATCTATATTTTTTTATTTTTTTTCATTTTGCAATTTAAATTCTGTATTTCTTTTTGGCTGTCTTTAGATAAGTACCGGTATATATTTTTCTTCTTTTTTTGCTTGTTGCTGTTACTAACTTCTCTCTTCTTTAGGTCTTTTTATTTGAAATCAGTTTCAACTAGTTCTAAAGACAAAAAAGCATTAGCAGTGACTTCGCCAGAGCTGAGCTATGAAATTAGTAGGTCTTTAGATATGTACCAGCCTTCTTTTTTATTCTTTGTTGTTTTTGTCTTTTCACTACTGCTAATTTCTCTTTTTTTTTTATTTTGTATATGCTGTCTTTCGTATTCTTGTAGCTAGCATTCTTTTTTCTTTATTGTTGCAAGTTGAGATGCAAAATGGGGCTAGGCTAGTTTTAAGATAAGTGCTAGTAGGTTTTTTTTATTTACTAGTTTTTTTTTACTCTTTCTTTTTTTTAGTTGCTTCTTTTCTTGGAATCATCCTTCTTGGAGCCATCATTCTTAATATGGTTCTTAGAATGGGAGTCAAGATCTTTGCCGGTTAACTATAAATGTTTTTTTTACTAGTTTTTTTTTGTTATAGGTACTAACTTCGCACTTTTTTTATTTTTTTTTAGAGTCGTTGTTCTGGGAGTCGTTGTTTTGGAAGATGTTGTTTTTAGAATCAACATAGTACTGGGGTCGAGATCTTTATCAGTTTGTGCTTTTTTTTGCTATTTTTTTTGGTTATGAGTACTAACTTCTTTATTTTTTTAGGTGATTTGTTTCTTGGAGTCGTTGTTCTTGAGTCGTTTTTCTTGGAGTTGTCATTCTTGGAGTCTCGTTCTTGATCTAAGAAAATAGGTGCTTCTGGCATGTTCATTTTGTTTTCATGAGAAATCAGTCAAGTCAGGGCTCTGTTATGGGTATATGGAGCTAGGTAAAGAATTTTTTTAGATTAGAATTTTTTTTATAAATAAAGTACAAAGTTGGCACTGGATATATAGAGGTTATAATATCATAATGCAGTAATACCGATTTGATAAAAATAAATTAAAAATGATATATCGTTGATTTTTTAAAAAAATAAAAAAAAGTTTGGGTTGTACCTGATAGTAATAGATAGATTTACTCTTTTTTTTATATATATATAAAAAAAGTATATATTTATCATTATGTATTGTTGATTTTTTTAAAAAAAAATAAAAAAAAGTTTGGGTTGTACCTATAGTGATAGATAGATCCGCTCTTTTTTTTATTTATTTTGTAGTTTCATTAACTTATGTGACATTTTTAGATAATCGATCAATCAAAATCAGTCTTGTGAATTACGTGTATGCTAATTTGCTCTTTACAAATCAGTCATCACATGACTCATATAATCAATTTCGATTGGTTGCTTACAGGGTTGACATAGTGACGGGTCACAATAAACTAATGCCCTTTAAAAAAAGGGGCAATTCAATTTTTAATAACTCTTTCTCTTTTATTTCAATAACAAAACTATGGATAATATGAATATCATCTAATTTTGGCACAAGTATTATCAATCATGTGCATTAGTTCTTTATTCTAATTGGCTATACATTTTTTATATACTTCTATAAATGTATACTCATGCCTGGTTCTAACGGCATGCACTTAAGGAGATCTGATTATATATTTAATAAATGATAGAGTAAATTTATTCATTGCCCCATGCGATGCGCCTTATATGTTGCTCTCCCAATTAAATTTCAAGATCAGGAGCAACATTACACGATCAAAAAATTCAAAACAAACGTTCGTTTTGTTAAAAATCGTCTATAACTTAAAATTGAGTATATTAAACTACTCTTAGGATTCTAACAAAAATTCCTTGCAAAATTTTACTATAAAAACCCTCCTTTCACCCATACACACAATCTATACTTCACCCTAACTCTATCTAATAAAAAAACAGTTATTTTAATTGGTTTGATTTTATGTTACACCTGATTTATGATCTGTGGCAGGTGCGACAACATCGCACGTGCGATGTATAAATTATTTCTAAATGATATATATTAAATAAATAAAATATCTAAAATTTATATTTTAAATACTATATCTTTTAGATTTGTCAGATCTGATGACTTTTGTACAGTAGATCATCTAGCCAATTAAATTGCAAATTTAAAGTAAATATTTAGTAGCTCTATTCTCATCAACTAGTAATTATACAGAAACGATTTATAGCTCATTGAACTGTCTCAGTGAGCTGAGCCAAATAGTAGTTGTTTTATCAAATTCTAATTACTAGATCAGGAGTTATACTGAACAAAGTTTACTTAGAATGAAAAGTATAAATCAATTAGTAAAATTTAGAAAATTAGAGTATTTTGTATAATTTTATTAATAAAATTATTAAAATTTTATTTACATGAAATTTTACTAATTGATTATAACTTCTTGTACTAAGTAAACTTGTTTAGCATCATTAAAAAAATCAAATTAGCATATTTTATTTTTACTTTTCTTAAAATTTAAAGAAAATATACTTAATTTTTGAAATTTTTATCAAAATTTAAAATTAAGCATCTTTGATATAAATTTTAAGAAAAATAAAATAAATATACTAAAATAATATATTTTTTGGTAATATTGTTACAGGAATTTTGCCAGATATCAAAATTTCATAAATTTGCTGCCATGTAAATTGTGATGATTACTTCCGATTACTACATTTTGATGATCATACATTACCTGGTTCGATTACTATATTTTTCTGTGAACATTACTTTATTTTTAGTTTTTCTTATTTTCTTCTCATTACTATATTCAATAAAAGTTTAGCATCAACTTTTATAAACAATTGCTTTATAATTTGTAAATTTATTAAATCATGTTTTATAGTCACTGTGGGAATTAGTAAATAGTAGCAAAGAGAATGTATTTAAAGGTTAACTTCTGCTAGAGAAAAGAGGCAATCAATATCTATGTAACATATATAATGTTTTGTACCTTAACACATAACTATATTCACTCTCCTAATATAAATTATATTCTTTTAATATTCTAATATTTATAGCTTAAAGCTATTGGCAATGAAGTACACAAGTCTCTTCCCAAGCTATGACACTATACAAACCAAAAAGTTAGTTTTAATTAGTAAAATTTAAAGAATTACTGAAATTTGTATTATTTTATTAATACATATGGACAAATAATGCTCATTACTTGCGATTTCTAAATGTGATAAGTATAATATTCCAAATTTAGATAAATATTAAAATGATTTGTCACACAGATTACTGGGCAATATAAATTTGAGTAATCGTATTTTTAGTAAACTGCAATAGTAGGCTTTTTTAATTACCATTTTCAGAGGTTCTTAAAAAAATCAAACAAATAATGAGGACATTAAATTATATAATATATATAATAATTACTATAACACAATAATGTAATCTTATAAATTAAAATTTTTTATTAAGTATTTCAATTGCTTTCCAGTAATTCCATGTATTGCATTTTCAATACTAGACCGTAAAATATAATTTGATTGAACTGAGACTGGACTAGACTATATAAAATATATAAAAACCCCAAAGTTCTATATTAACTGAAAGATCGCAATAATTACAAAAAGTAACCTATTAACATATGGGGGTGTCAGTAGAAACCAGGCAAATTGTTTTTAGTAAGTTTTTTTAAAACTTTAAATTAAAATATCTCAACAACTATTAAACCAAACTTGATAAATGTTTTTTTATTTTAATTCTATAACTAAATAGAATTAAAATAAAAAAAATTTTATCATATTTGGTTTAATAGTTGTTGAGATATTTTAATTTAAAGTCTAAAAAAAATTTACTTATAAACAATTTGCCTGGTTTCTACTGACACCCCCATATAAGCATAAAATATACATTCATATTCTTTACAAAGTGTATTTGTTACTGCTATTTTACCTTCTTATCCAAGAATACAGTGTTATTTTTAAGATTCAAAGTACTAAAGTAGTATAGTGTTCTTAAGGTGACTATTTTTGGGAAAATAGTTTCTATGAATAAATGCTAATAAAAAAAAAAAGCAAATATATCTATTCATAAACAGTTTTCTCAATTTTTATTACTTTCATATTGTTGAGCTAAATTGAGCTATTTAACTAAATAGTAAAAATAAGTTAATAAAACTAAACATATTGAAGTTATGTTAAAGAAACTTTCTAGTATATTAGCATACCTATTTTGAAATGATATTTTGCTCCAAACTTGAAAGAAAGAATATAGCTTATTAAATAAAGAATTTTAAATTAGCCAATTAGATGTTTTGGATTATCTAATTTCACATTACCATGTTTGGGGGACTGTTAAAGCCAGGTGCCTTTATATGTTTTTTATTATTTAATTAAAATTAGGATAAGGGTTAGTTAGGAGTTTGGTCTTTTCGACATTTTTTATTAATGCTCCAAGACAGGTTTAGACACTCGTTTCTTGTATTTTTGGTGGTTTTCACTTTTTTTCTTTGTTTTTGTCTCGTCAGGCTGATCCGTGATAATCAAATTTTACAATTTGATTGACTGTCAGTCATGTGATGGCACCTGGCTTTAACGGATCCCCATGTTTGGTAATAAAAATTTTAAATAGTCACTAAAATTAGTAAGATTTAATGTACAAAATCTTGAAAATCTTAATATGTGATTCAAAAATATTACCCAAATAAGTCAAATTAGCCTATATGAAAATTATACAAATTTCTATAATTGATTCTCTAAATTTTACTAATTGATTGCTTTAAATAAACTTGTTTAGCACCAAAAAATACATTATATTAGTATATTTTGGTTTGTTTTTCTTAAAATTTATATTAAAGAGGGTGGCAATCAATTAATCAACAATCACTTCACTGACATAACATTCCACTGACAATTCTTTTCTAACATGTTCATTTTACTGACAGTTTATTTCACCGAAGTTCATTTCACTGACAAAGTAATTCTGGTTATTGTCGTTAGGGTCAGAGTAGAATTAGGTAGAGTTAGGGCTAAAGTTAGGGTGCTTTTTGAAAAAAAAACTTGTCGGTGAAATGAACTTCGGTGAAACAAACTGTCAGTAAAATGAACTTGTTGGTGAGTATTTGTCGGTAAAATGTTATGTCAGTGGAGTAATTGTCAGCGAAATAATATGAACCCTATTAAAGATTCTTAATTTTGAATTTTTGACAAAAATTTTCAAAATTAAGCATCCTTTCTTCAAATTTTAAAAAAAAGCAAAATAAAATTTACTAATTTGATGTATTTTTTGGTGCTGGACAAATTTATTTAGTGCAAGTTATGAAAAATTAGTAAAATTTAGAAAATCATAAAAATTTGTATACATAATTCTATAATTCTCTAATTGATTCTAACTTAGTGATTAGTCAAACATGCACATATATTATGAACCTTTAACATGTTCATGAACCTTGAAATGGACCTGAACTGAACTTATTTTAAGTTTAGGTTTAGTTCATGTTCAATAATTTTAAGTTCAGGTTTAAGTTTAGGTTCAAAAATTTTTTCAAGTTCAGATTCAGGTTCATTCAACCTGAACCTGACCTTTATTGAACTGAACTGAACTTCAGAACCCTACCAGAGACCATCTGAAATATTGGAAGAAAACCTGCTCAGTCAGTTGTTTGCACTAGAGAATCAATTAAGTAAAAAAAGATTAATTTGCTAATCAACCAATTAAAAAGGTATAAATAGAAGAACAAATCAGATAAAAAATTAACCAGAAAAGATACTATCCAAATGGTAATAAGTTCCTATTGTTTGACTCTGCTTTAGATCAAAGACATACAGAAAAACTAAGAAAGGTCCATATTATGTACATGACATCCCATTTTGGGAGTGTACAAACTATAAACTATAACAGAAAAAGTGATAGTAGCTGCTTTTGTAAGTCTTTCTCTCATTAAGAAATATCAGGAAAGAGAGTTGTGACATTATTATAACAGAAAATTTTGAATAAAAGAAAAGAACACTCATACCAGAAGATTAAGAGACATTATGTCTAATACATACCAACAAGTCCTTACAAATACCACCAAGCATAATATCAAAATTAATATACCTACCTTTGATCCCATAATTGATCTTTATGCCCAAGTCAATGCTGTATATACAAACATGCAACAACTATTAAGGCAAGGAAAATGAGAACAAGCCCTGGCCTTTATATATTTTCTGGGACAGCTGATCGAAGAAATGCCCTCAAGTGCAGCAGAAAGAACCCTCTGCAAGAATGAACTCTCTGCGCACTATTACTGTATTACATAGCAGTAATAAAAATATACTACATACTAGAATGATATCATTAAGAGTAGGGGGGGAATGTAGATCATTTTTCATATGATTTTGGTGGTACAATAGGATTTATATAGAAATTGAAAATATGCTACTAATAAAACTTTTTATAGTTGTAATTAATTTTAGCCAAAATTTTATAATATATAGAACAATATGTTCTTTTTATAATAGCAAAGTTTTAATAAATAAAACTTTTAAAAAATTTATGCTTTTATATATTGTAAAGTTTCTCCCAGTTGGCTCAAATTTCTCCCAGTTACACAAAACGACTAATTTTGATTGGTTGATATCATATGATCATCATATGATTTTTGTAAACAATTTATGATACTCTATCTTTAAACACCTGTTTTTCAGCGAATATTTAACCAATTTTAATAATTTTACTATCATTAGAATCAGAAGAATCTATTCTACAACTTTCAATTAATTTTAAAAAGTAATTTACTTAAAAAAATATTTTTTAATTTTTAATAGAAAAAAATTTTACAATTTGTTTTATATAATTTAAAATTTGTTCCCCCTACCCTTAAACTTGGGATGATCATAAAATTAAAGTTTGCTGATTATCAGATCTTGATCAACTAAATTGTGGAACTCGTGATTAAGGGGGATATTGTTACCTCCCCTGTTAAATCGGGTAAATCACAGGGCGATATTAGGTCACGAGGTCGCTGCACAAAATGACAGATCTGCTATTTCTGCTATATCAGTCATTTCTGCCATAAATGATCAGGAAGAACTGACATAATTGATGGATATGGGAGAACTGGATAAGTAATAGATCCAACAGCTCTGGCATAAATGCCAGATCTTTTTACTATTTGAACATTTTAGTATACATACTGGTGATATTCGCTCCACTTTGTAGGCATGTTTATTACATCTCTTTATTATCAATAAAAGACACTTTATTATAATAATCGATTCTATAAATTACATCATGTGCTCTTTCACATTGTAAAATCACTATACATAAAACCTCCCGCTAAGTTATATACTACAACTACGATAAAACCACTGCACAGTTTGTGTCTCTGTGCCCACATGACTCCCTGTCGTTAGCCTCGATTTCCGGAGGTATTTGTAGGTTAACAACGTGCATTCACATGTGCTCAAAAAGAAAGAGTCCTCGCTACGCTTCGGACAATAAAAATATTAAATTATCTGACGTGTTACACCATCTGCTATGTCTATAATAAATTGTCGTGCCTGAAGTTGACACTGCCTGACCAAAGATTTCAAGATCAGGTGTAACTTTACACGTTCAGGAAATTCAAAACAAACATTCGCCTTGTCAAAAATCTCATGTTTCTCAAAAGCCGCATAAGAAACCACCTTTCATATTCCAACAAAAAAATTCCTCATCAAATTTTAGCATATACTACTGCTCTCACTTTATTCTAACCTTGCCCTAAACTTACCTTAACGCTAACCTAATGTTAAAGCTTCGATTGTTTTGAATTCGCGTTACACCTGATCTCCAATTCTGATTGGCTAGTTTTGGAGGTGTTCTTGCACTTGACTGAAATTAGCACGCGTTAGCAGTAATTTTAGGCAAGTGTTACTTTAAGTTCTTGAAGCTGCAACTTAAAGCAAATGCTAATTTCAAGCACGACAAAACCATATCATTGTGAAATTTGTGGTCCAATTTGAAAATATAAGCCAAACCAAAATCAATATACCGTATTTTATCATGAATAAAGCACTGTTTCCTCAGCCTTATTTTTTTAAATTCAGATTATCAAGAATAAATTTTACGAAAAGTTTTCTAATCTGAAGTTAAAAAAATAGGGTAGAGGGAGCAGTGCTTGTTCATGATAGAATGTGATATACTCTTTTACTAATATTTATAACTCTAAACTTACTAAAAAATGCTAACAAAAAAGACTCAAAAATTTTAAAAATCGGGCATAAAATAAATTTAAATTTCACTATGATCTGATTTTGCTATGATCTGCCACAATTATTAGCGGCGTTTGCGGCGTAGCCGCCTGCATACGCAATTTCTAATAATTAATAATTGATAATGTAACGATACTCATATGGGAGGATTTTTTTTTAAAACAAATTAATAAATATTTCATAATTTAATCCAATCATTTATTCATGTGATATTGCATGATCTCCAGTAAAATAGAATCGAGATTGTACGTACGACTGTATTTGATTGGTCAATTGTGTAACGGTTAATTAGGGAGCAACACGAAATAAAGGTAATCAGGCCAGTCTAACTTTAACCGTATACGGATAAAACATAATGCAGAATAATCACTTCGAGGTTAAATCAAATCGGTTCGTTATGAAGGGTTCATTAGATTTAGGATATATACACAAGAAATTTGGTGTTTTTGCTAACCTTTAAACGTTCTCACAAAAATTTTGGTGTATACACTTACGCCTTGAGGCGTAAGTTTGGTGCTATTTGTATATGAAAACTTTGTGTATACGCGGAAATTTTTGTATTCGCGGTACATTTGATTTTCATGTGCTAAAATTCGTCAATGTTACCAAAATGGAACTAGATAAAAAAAATAATTACAAATTCGAAATTTAGTTAGTTATACTAACTATAAATCCTTTTATGAAGACGTTTATGATACCGCATAATAATTATAAATCACCATTATGTTTAATTGGTCAATTTCATTTCTCAGCTGTAAATTGATTATGAAACCAATCATAAATGATTTATAAATCATTTATAAATCATTTATAAATCATTACGTGCTGTAGATCACTTAATTTCAATAATCACAACACTATCATCAAAAAATTTTCGCCATATATGTTCTAGCTTATATAATAAAAAGATACGCTGCATTGATGGTATATTGCAAATACATCCGAATTTTGTACAGTACATTCAAACCAATAGGTACGCAATAGGTGCGAGACATCTACAGTCTGCTTTGCATTACAACTCATGACCAAAAAAAATTCGGTGATGTGGTAAATTTACTCCGGTGATTTAGACAGCCTGACTGCAATTACTTTAATCGAGCAATTATAATAAAACAAAAAAATCCAAATTTGAGAATACGTGAGAATTTCATGTATTTTAATTATTCCATATCGAGGTACAATGGATGGTCTATCTGATTTTATTAGCATTCTTGCAGCTCGATTGTAATTGCATTGTCTTAGCCTATGCAAGTGTGCCAATTTAGATACATGCGATCGAATTTTAGGAATAGAACACATAAATAGTTCAATCGCACAATACTTACTAGTGCATTTATATAATACAACTACAATGTAAATATACAATAATTATAGTAAAATCATATGAATAAGTTCATAAATAAATAATTCAAGGTTTCTGTAATTTTCTGCCCTTAGCGTTAAAAAAATGCGCTTGAAAATTTATTGCTAAAATACAATACTTTTTAGTGCTAAAAAAATAAAGTAAAATGAACTCTCAAATTGATGTTTGTTTTTCAAATATTGAAGCCCTAATTAGATTTCAATTTGAAGATAACATTCAAAATCATTTCGAAGTTGACCAAAAATTTAAAGAGGTAATAAGCGAAATTGAAGACGAGAATCAACATGGATTATATAGCTATAAATATCATACAACTTATTATAGCTATTTAAGAGCGATTGGTGATACGGAAAATGCTAATAAACAAGAAAGATTAGCGAAAAGATATGAAAGATATGCAAACACTCGTGCTGAAGGAACACAATTCGTATTGTATGCGAATGATGCAGCAATAGATGATATCAATCAAGATGATAAACTTAAAGAAATTTTAGAAACATTAGATAAGATCCGCCCAATTTTAGAAGATGAATTGGTTGAAATTAATGTAGTGAATAAACTTATTAGTGATATAAAACGGATTTTTGAAAGACTTAACGGGATAACTAAGACCTTTGAAGGTTATATAGAGGCAATAAATTGCGAAATTTATATGAATAAGTTAGTAGATAGCTTAATTACTGAAAAGTTAATTATCCTAAAAGCTAATAGCAGTAGTGAAGAACATTAAAATCATCAGAAATTAAAAACGTTAGCACAAAGTCGATAGAAAAATCGACAAAAATTAAAACCGTTAGCACAGAGTTGATAGACCATTTGAGATGCTTAAAATTATTTGTACACGAAGCAGCATATTCAAAAAGAATAGAATTTATTTCGTTCATATCGGATTCTCCAAATAAGGTGGAAATTTTATTTAAAAATGTTGTAAATACAGAAGAAAGGATTAATAGACATGTTAGAATTCTTAGTAAATGTTTTCACGAAGATAGAACCAAAAATCAAAATAGCCCATTCGTACTTCAAGAAATATATAAAAGTCAAGGTGATGAGCTATATAAACTTATTTTAGGGTTCAAAGAACATTTATTGAATAAGTTGAAAATAACTTTAAAAATAGAGGATTATGAAAAGCACGGAAATGAACTTTGGAAAATCACTATTGACTATCATAACGCATCAAAAGGACAATGGAACAAACTAAAGATATTAAAAAAAGATGATATTGAAGAACTCTCTTCCGAATTATTAAAGCAAAATAGTATGCTTATGGGAGAACTTGCTTACAATCAATATCGAGAAGCATGCAAAATTGCAGATAAAGCTAAAATGCTAAAAAGACAGGTAAAATTGAGAGGATATATGGCTTTGTGTTTATATTTCACAAAAAAATTTTTAGAAGCTCCATTATATGCTTTAGCGGCATTGCGTTTACAAATTAAGGATTCAACTATTACGCAACAAGAACTAAATGAAACAAAAAAAATATTTGATAAAGTTAATGGTGGAAGTGAAGAAAACGGAAAAGAAAAAAGTGAAAAAGACATGCCTTCCGATTTCGATTTAAACACAGACATTAAAATAGAGAATGATTTTAATAATGCGATGGCTTTAATAAGAACAAATAATCAAGGGATTTCTCTCTTTGATAGAACGAATATTATTAATGCTATCGATGAAAATTTATTCGTTGAATTATTCATTAAAGCGGAACGTAGTTTAGTTAGTTATCAAACATCATATAAGGAAATTTTGCGTACAAAAATGCATGCAAAATTATATCAGGCTAAAGGATGTGTAATTATGGCATATGGAGGAACATTAGGAGTAACAGCATTAGCAGCTGCCGGTGCAGAAATTTATAGTGCGATAATGGTAACTGGAATCGCTTCTTTGAGTGGGCCAATTGGGTTAATAGCAGGATTTGGTTGTCTTGCTGGAGGGTACTATTTTGGCTATCTTTCGTTTAAAGAAGGCAAAGAAATGTTTAAGGAACCAAAAATTCGAGAAAAGCTCAATGAAATTATAAATAAGGCATTAAGTGCATATGATGATGAAAAATATCAAGAGTTCATCAATGCGCTTTCTGAGGAATATGATAATGAGAATCACAAACGACTTTTAAATTGTTGCGATAAAATTGGTATTACAGGAATAGAGAATATAGTAGATACACTTCAAATTCATGGTTTCAGATCGGATGGTATTGCATATTTACTTATTGTACTTGGGGAAGTTTTAGGCAGTGGAAAAATAGAAATCAAAGGTGTCACACCTGCAGTTCTGAAAGTCAATGCAAAAACAAGTTTTCATCTGGCATTGAATGACAAACTTGTGAATGAAGCAAAAGAACTAGATAAATGCACCAGCAAATTGCGAAAAACCTGTCAAGGAAGCTATGAGAGATATATTAAAAGTACTTACGGTAAACTTAAAGATGCTATATTTTCGGCAGAGCGTACAAGATTGGCTCTAGAATACCTGGATGACTCTCTAGAAATGCCCTTTTTTTCAAGACTGGAAGAAATGCGTAATATAGCAAGAACTAACATTGCTATTCTTAATGTATTAGAGCATGATAAAAAAGCATATAAAGAGGCAAAAGAAACTATAGAAGAAGTTCGAAAATCTGTAGAAGAAAATTTTCAATTTGTTAGCAAAGCTGAATTACGTTTAGAAGTTTTGGAGGATTTCTTGTGGATAATTGGTGGAGAGTATCTATCTGATAACAATACATCTTTTAACACATTGTCCGTTGCGACAAAGTCAACTTCAAAATTGGATGATAAATCTATTAATTATTTAAATAACCAACAATCTTTTAATCAAAATAAATATTATTATAAAGCAGTTTATTTTGAACATTTAGCTGTAAAAGAAACTAAAATTAACAAGTTAAAAAGTTTACGTCATTGGCAATCTGCTCAGGAAAACTATAATATTGCACATGAAATAGACCCTGATAATCCAATTTATTCCCTTGGTTATGCAAGATGCCTTCTAAAATTATCTAAATTTACTCAGGTTATCAAGCTTTCAGATACATATCCAGGATTAAATTCTTTATCAGAATACTGGCATTTACGTAGTGTAGCTTATTCTAAGCAAAAAAATTATAAAGATGCTATGACATGCAATACAGAGGCACTAAGTTTAGATCCTGGCAATAATTCTGCAGGAAAATATAGAGAAATTATTAAAAAATTTAATGTAGATAATAAAATTGAACATCACATTGATCGTTATAAAAAAGAATTAATATATAAAATAGATAATCTGAAAAATTCTCATAATGATGATAGTCCTTCCTACAAAATTTTATCTATTGATGGTGGAGGAATACGCGGAATATTACCAGCTTTATGGCTCAGTGAGATAGAATATCGAACTCATAGGCCCATTTCACACCTATTTAATATGATAGCTGGAACTTCGACTGGAGGGTTCATTGCTACTGGATTATCGGCACCAAAGTTTAAACCTATCTATGAGACAATTAACGAATATACAGAAGATCATATTGAATATGAATATTCAAAATTTGTCCCAATATTTTCAGCTTCAGAATTATTGAACATTTATAAGAATGAATCAAACAAATTATTCTCTAAATCAACATCATGGATCAATATATTTTCCAATGAGCACGACAGGTATACCGATGAAGGTCGTTCTACTATGTTTAAAAAATATTTTGGTAAAACAAGATTAAGTCATTCTCTTATTGAATTGGTTATTCCTACAGCAAATAAAAATTGCTCGCATTTATTTACCCGCTATGACGCTTGTAAAAATAGCAAGAATAACGAGGTAAATAACACCTTCGTTGACATATTAATGGCAACAACTGCTTCACCTACGTTTTTTCCACCTCATAAAATCGGTAATAAGGCTTTTATAGATGGAGAAATGTATCTTAATAATCCTGCATCAATTGCTTATGATGAAGCTATCAGATATAATGTGCCAAAGGAAAATATTTCTGTACTTTCTTTAGGAACAGGATGTTATTTACCAGATCCTTCAAATCCTGATCAATATAGTAATCTACTATTTTGGACACAAGATCAACCTAAAATGATGATATCTGCACAAGAATATGAAACAGATTGTAAAATGTACAGAGAGTTAAAAAATCGCTATCAACAGTGGCAAGTCTTTTTTGAGGAGCCTATCAGATTTGATGACTATGGAAGTATTCCTAATCTTTTAGAATTAGGCTATCAATATATAGAAGAGCTTGATAGTTCTGATGAAAATCCTATCAATACATTGGTGGAGTCTCTTGATCTAGAGATTGGAATCGACCAAAACAACTTTAGCCGGTTAATAACCTGTTAAAGAGTTTCTTAGTCTATTAGTTAGACATTTAATATAAAATCTGCATATTGCCTCGAAATCTTTTCATGTTCTTATGCTTATTTTATTTATATTTATTGAGAATTTTTTTTAAATAAAATTGTAGCACCAAATTTTCATTCAAGATCTATTAGATTTTTAACATTATTAAAAGTATATTTGATTATCGATAAGTAAATGATGTTCCAGAATTAATGCTTAAATTTTTATCATGCCATGTAATAAGTTCTTTATTAAGAACGAGCCTATTCTGATACCTTTGTGATTAGTAAATTTTGTAATTCTTATGGTAAAAGTGATTCACACTTCTGAATTAATGTGTTTTCACATGTAAATTAGTAAAATGCTCCAAATTCGAAATGCGAACTTTTTTTTTTAAATCTTCTATTAACCGGTGTTTAGCCGTTATTATTGATCGGCTAACCGGCTAATCATTCATTGGTTCTAATCTCTATTTGATTCTAGATTCTCTTCTGAATACTTATATTGTATTTCATGTATCACATTATTAAAGTTTTAGGTATTGTAGCGATAAAAATTGCTAGAAATTTCTATACCTGTTTTATTTTTCATAGACATAATTATTTTAAACGCTAGTTTTATATAACTTTTAATTTATCCCTTATGTAAATATCCATCGTTTATACTAAAAAGGAAATAGATGGGGGCTTGGTGGCTTAAATTATGCAAGAGTGTATACGCTCAAAATATTGCGTATACCGATTCCACAAACTTGTAAATACCGCGCCATAAGAGTATACGTTCAAATTAGAGCGTATACGCTCAGAAAAGAACGTACATGCTCAAATTAAAGCGTACACGCTCAAAAAAGAGCGTAAACACTCTAACCCCGCAAAATGTATATAAACCTTGCAAATTCAATAAAGGTCATTAATCAAGTTCCACGTCTCATTCTAAATAAAACATAATAATAAAATGATAAACTTACCTTTTGAATTCGACTTGTAACCTTAATAAACCCTGTGAGACTCAATTCGACGGACTGAATTGACTTGTAACTTCGTATTAGTTTATTATAGCTCGAATTCCGTGTGATTAGTTTTGTTAATTCTTTTTAAATTGTTCACGTGACTCCTGTTAACCTTGAACTTCGTGTTGAACTTACCCCGATTTACCTATTTATATATCTCTACCCGTAATCGGTTGGAGCTTTAAATTGGCACTATTGTCTATCTTGTTTTACTGCTCTCCCAATTCAACCGTTACAGTATAATTACTTTGAAAATTACGATGTTTGATTTTCTCAGACTTAAAAAAAAAAAGAAAAGAAAAAAGTCAGATGGCAAAACCGCCTACATGATTTATTCAAGTTCATTATAAAAATCTGCAGATGTAAATGATACTAATTGAATATGTAATGTTGCCTTTTGTTATCAATATTAATGAATATAAGGCAGATTTCTATTATTGAGGGTAGTTACTAATTAAAAAATTTATAACTCATTATTATGCATTTCTTATTGATAGAATCTAATGCTTTTTTTTTTTAATATCAAAATAAAATACATATCCTATAATTGCTCGCATAATATTAATTTTAGTAAAATGGCTAATGTCTCCTGATTATAATTTTGTAATCAAATTAAATATTTTATTGTTATACTGTATATTGCAATAATCAATATACTAATGTTGTAATAAAGGTTCAAAATCAATTTCTACTTATTATTATTGCCGTCATGGGCGATGTTCCTTCTATCTGAAACAAACAACACCCATGGCTAACAATACGTCTGTGTCTAAACTTGTAGTACAGTATGCGCTGAACAAGCCGTTGTGGGTCACATGAGAAGACCTTTTCCAGAATCATAGGTCCTCTTTTTTTTTCTTCGGGATGGGGTCACTAGACACCAAGTCGAGCAGAAAAATTCAAAGAACAAAGAACAAACTGATTATCAGGTTACTCTAATATACATGCATGTCTAAAATGTGTAACAGGTTAGTGCCAGATTACCAATCTGATTTCAAGATTAGGTATAACATTACACAATCAGAACAAACGTTCGTTTTGCCAAAAAGTCAGCAAACTAATGATGCCTGACGAATTATTTTTGTGATGACAAAAGGTTTCTTCAAATTTGCGTCTGACAAAACCCTTGACGAGTGACAAAACTTTTGATACTTGATGAAACCCTTGACGATTGATAAAACCCTTGACAATTGATGAAACCCTTGATGCTCGATGAAACTCCTGACGCAACCTTGACTATTGATGAAACTAACGCCCTAGTTCTCCCACAAAAAAATTGGTCACCACCTGTAATAATTTTAACAGATTGAATTTTAAGATTAGATGTAACGTAAAAATTTTTTACAAACAACAGATAGCTTAAATTTTTATTAGGAAACCATCTATTGCATCCTAATTAAAAAATGTTCCTTGTGAAATTTTACTAACAGCCACAATGCCCACTATATTTTTTCTAACCTTAACCTTAAGGAAAGTGCTGCTTGTTACGTAATTTATTTTTATTAGAAGGTCATACCCTCCCCATGAAGCCAATAATAATTTTTAGGGTACATTTATTTATCGCCCTCGCGATGCGTCACCCTCACATGATCGACCAATAAAATTCAAGATCACATGTAACATAGCACAAGAAGAAAGTTCAAAACAAATGTTTGTTTTGACGAAAATTGCCTATAACCCAAAATTTCGCACCTTTTGTGCTCTAACAAAAAAAATTCCTTGCAAAATTTTACTAAATACCACCCTCTTTGCCCATACTCTAACTCTACCTAACCCTAACCCAAACTATACGAAATTTATTCAGTTTATTTTGGTTGTTTTGATTAACATTACAGGGGCGATAATGTCACATATGTGATGTATAAATTATCTCAAATTTTTATATATAATAATATATAGATGTGATAGACTGCTAACCCCACCACCTCTTGAAATTATGTAATAAATGCACTTCTCTTAATTATAACATGATTTTTTTAGCCTTAATTTTACATGTATTTTGCTTAGAAAACAAAACACATTTGTTTTGATTATCATGTTATACCTGATCCTAAATTTTAATTGGTCAAAATTACAGAATTATAAAGTGATCAATTTTTTGTGGGAGAGACTACCTAAGATGATGAGGCTCTTGATGAAACCCTTGTCAATTGAAAAAGCTTTTACATTGTATCTAAACAGAGTATTTTTTATTGCTAGCATTTCATTAGCAACAGTGAAGCATATAATCAACTCATACAGGGGGTTACCAAACTTCTGGGTCAGGATTCGTTAGAGTGCATTAGAATCATGGTCGATTTTGCCCAAGATCATAAAAATTTTACTAATGAAATCATATCTATTCATTAAGTAATTTGCTGTAGAACCTGCTAACAGCTAAGGCTAATCGCCATCCTAGATCCAATGCAGACGATTCAGAATTTTGGTGATCTTCCTGTAAAATTCACATAGGATTGATTGTCTGATCACATGATTTTTTGGAGTAGCAATCAATTAATCGACAATCACTTTACTAACATAACATTTCATCGACAATTATTCACCGACAAGTTCATTTTACAGACAGTTTATTTTACCGAAGCTCATTTCACTGACAAGTAATTCTGGCCATTGCCATTAGGGTCAGAGTAGAATTAGGTTAAATTAGGGCTAGAGTTAGGTGCTTTTTGAAAAAAGCTTGTCAGTAAAATGAACTTCGGTAAAACAAAATGTCAGTAAAATGAACTTGTCAGTGATATTTGTCAGTAAAATGTTATGTCAGTGAAGTGATTATTGGTGAAATAATACGAACCCATTTTTGAACTATCAATAATAACACTAATGCTATGAACATCTGTTATTTTATTCGCAGACAAAAACTATACTCTCAAATATCTTTAATTCGTACTGAAGTTTTAATCACTCGTTAGGTGTTTAATTTACTCACTAAGAGATTCATACACTCGCCAAGAGACTATTATAGCCTTCGTTGAGGATCAAAATTACCCAACTATGTCACGAACTATGCCAAAATAAGAAATACATAGAATAATACATAATAATAAAATACTATGACACTCAATTCATAGAACACCTATCGGATATATCTGGGTGATTGTTGCAAATTATTAGGCAATGATGGATCAATGTCAAAAAGATAGAAACTGGAAAGATATAATAATAAACAAAATTAACTTTACATGGAATAATTTATTTCTGTTATGAAAGAAATAAATAATAGTCTTATGCTTCATCAAAATTATCATGGGTTTTGCTATTTATTATTGGTTTCGTTATGTGTCATGGGTTCATGCGTCATGGGTCTCATCATGCATCATTGGTTTGTCATGTGTCATGGGTTTCGTCATGCGTCATGGGTTTCGTCATTCGTCAATTCGTCAATTCGAAGTTGCCTGACGAAATGGTTTCGTCATGCATCAGGCATCATTACAGCAAACTGCATAAGAAACCATCTTTCGAGCTTTAATAAAAGGTCTTCCTTGAATGATTTTACTATACATCTTGCTAACATCAAATCATAACCCAACCCTCACATTTCGGATGTATGATCTACAACATGCATAACCTGTCATATACATGGACAAGTCATGGACATGTCCAGTGACCAAGTCACGTGAAAGGTCCAGTGACTCACAATAATGTACACCTTGTGACTTTGTTTACTGCTTAATACAGTTGAACCTCTCAAAATCGATTTGTCAAAACTGATAACCTGTCAATCTACCAAGCCTGTTTCTGTTATATGAATCTAGCTCTTGAAATTATAGATACAATGCGATTAAATTCTTTCTTTAAGGTCTGAACAATTCTTGAATTAGTCTCTGTAAATCTCAATTAAATTCGTAACGTTCAATCAATTATATTTCAGCAATTTTGATACCGTTCGAATTTTCTCAATGAACGATTCGAATGATTAAAATTCAATAAAAAAAGAAGCCAAAACTAGTCAGTATTACAATCCGCAAATTCTGGCAAACAAAAAAAAATCCAAAAATTAATATCAGTTGATTTATGGAATCCATTTCTGACCAAATCAACATTTATTCTGTGATTAATCTCATTTTTATAAACATATTTGTGATTTTTCTGCAAAGGCAAAAAATTATTGGCATGTTGCAAATGTACATTATTTTCATATTTTCAAGTCAATTCAGAATACATAACATTTCTTAATATCCAAATATATATATATATTTGGTTCAATAGTTTTCATAACAAAAGAATATAAAAATTCAGACTCCGAATAGAAAAAGGTCAGATTTCGAATAGGGTCTCAGGCTTCTCATAAAGGTTCAAAAACCATGATCAGAAACTGGAGATCAAATTTAGTGTAATGTGAATTTATTATTAATTTAATTTTATTGAAATCAATAGAAATACTAAAAGATTTTATACTATTCCATCATTCTCCATAGATTGAATTGTAACATTTTTATTTTCTGCATCAAACGCCCAATAACTGATCATGTTTTATGATAGCAGTGATTTCTCGGTTGACCATTCTATGAAAAAACAAGTTAGACAATAATAAAAATGAAACATAAATAATATTATATTATATATTTGAAATTAACAGATAATTACTCGCAAAAATAATCCAAATCGAAATGATTATAACCATGACCAAAATGATTTTGAACTTCTGCAGCAATTCTTTCAACACCAAATAAAATAAAGGATACAAAGAACATGATAGCAATAGTTATCCAACCAACAGAAACAACCAATTGAAAAGATAAACCTAAACAATAAATTCATAGAGTTTGGTATAAATTAATAGAAAAGGCAATAGGAAGTGGTTTTTCAAAATTCTTTCAAAACGGTTTATATATTCAACCAATAAATTAATAATCGTCAACATATTAGAAGCTATTGGTGGTTCAATCCTTTTTTTTTGTAATTGAGTTGTGAAATTGCTAAAGGAAGATTAGGTTTTAATTCTATAATTGGTTGCCTTTTTTCTTAATAAAACTTGAAGTATTGGGTTTCTGATTCTCTGTAATTACTTCAAGTCGATTTAGATTTTTAAATCCGGGTAAAGATGATTTTATATTTAAATAAGGTTTAACATCTTCCAAAATATTTCCTTCCTCTTCACGTAAATAATGTTTTATAGCAAATGCAAATCCTATGAGGAGTTTTATGGCAACTTTCTTTTCTATCAAGATTTCTTCCTTTTCATCATTTTTATTAACATTTTTAACATCTATCCAAATAAATCGTGTCAAGTTTCTAATCGTACAGACCATTGCTGACCAGGTTTTACGACTCTCCCAGTATCTATATATTAAAAATTATAATTAACTATACTTATATAAAATATATACATATATATATATAACTAATATAATAAAATTTTAATAACAATTAATTACTTATCACAAGCAGAATTTAATCTGTAAGTTAATACTGTAAAAGAGCAATTGCAAAACTAGTTAAAGGAATTAATGTAAATGATTGTGGAATGCTAAGTTCAATATTAGTCTTCATGTGCATTACAGTGATAACAGCTGTTAAAAGATGTTAAAATAAAAGTTGGTAACATAACATATGGAATTATAGATCCTTTCCATCTAAAAATATTTAATAAACTTGGTCTATATAAATAATTTACTATCAAAAAAAACCTTGTTGTCTGCCGATCCATATTGACACTTAGTGTAAGTAATACAAAGAATGAGTTTTATTGAAAATTTCACAAAATACATATACAGAAAAATTACATATTATTGGATAATAAATGTAGCAAGAGATTCTGCATTTACATATGTCTATGTGGTACTAACTTCTATATTTAGTGCTAGCAATAATTTTTTCATCTAACAAGAATTCCGGTTTTCCTGTAGCTGCGTTAATTTAACTTGTTAGATGTTATGTAATTTTATAGTATGATATATGAATTTAGTCGAGTAGGGTTACCGTGTATCAGTGATGGTAAATGACCTGGTCATTTGCAAATTTTTCAAATGACCTCAAATAACTGGTCATTAACGGTCTTTTCAGTTTTGGGTCATTTAGAAATGACTCGTGACCAAATGACCATGGTCATTTAGAAATGACCGAGGTCATTTGAGGGTCATTTAGTCATTGAGCCACGGACCCTATTGTTTTCCAACAACACTTTCTGACAATGTCAAAATCACAACAAGTTAGCCCGCATTAGGTTAGGGTTAGAGTTAATTCTAGTCAATTTTTGTCAGAATTTCATTGTTCGGGAAGTGGTTGTCAGAAAAATGATAGAGACCCGTGCATATAGAGTTTTTTTTTTTTTTTTTACTGTTTTATAACCGAGACCTTGCTCTTTGTCTTTTTATTAAGTTGTATATTATTACATGCAGAAGAGAATAACAATAATATATATTACAACTATAGGAGAAAAAGAAACTCAGACTTCATGATGGCCTTCCGCTACCATCAATCTTTATCCGAGGCCTAATTGTTAGCTGAGATAAGTTTAACACCTCAGACTTTGAAATAAAAATTGTTAACATCGATAAACTTGTCCTGGCATAACTGGCCCAGGTCCCAATATGTTAAACAGAAAGCAGTCATATAGACCAGACTGCTTAAGACAAAGCTTCTAGAATTTGCTTCCAGTGGTTTCTCCTTAAGTCTCGCACATCTCACGACGATTGCATCCAATACGGTAGGTGCCTTTCCTTTTTGGGAGCAGTAAACACTGCAGATCTTTTGGAGAGGGTACGCCAAATCGCCCACTTTTTGAAAATTCTTCACAAACCAGCGACACCAAAAAAATTCACTTGTAGCCATAGTAAAGACAGTTGTTCTCCCCGTATAGTCCAAAATCCATCCGAGAGCCACCAAATAATTCTCAGGTTGCGGTGAGTGATAAACTCTAAGCTTGTCGGCAGGTAGTCTATGAACTTTACCTCTAAACGACAAGTGCTATCTTTTTGGGTGAGTGACAAACTCTAAAGCTATTAGCAGATACTCAGTTAACTGTATCCCTAAATAATAGCTGCCAGAGTGCATGTTTTAGTTGGTTTTTCTACTGTTTCTTTAAGACTGTACTTCTGAAGAGTTAGCGTTTTTGTTGGTACAAGTGATCAGCGGATAGAGTTACGGAAGATCTTCTCCATCGTGCATATAGAGTTTGTATCCATAACTAATATTTTTTCATAGATTGATCAACTTTAACTGCCTAACGATAATGCATACGTATAGGTTTCGAAGGCTGTGTTGGGCTAGGTATTTGTTGACTCGGTCCCAAACCCAATAAAAGTTTAAATGCCCGGTCCAACCTAGGAATGGTAAATAACTTGATCGTTTGATCGAAATTTAAATGGCTCCAAGATATTAAATCATGTCAAGATCATTTTTGTTATTAAGTTCATTTAGGTCATCGGCATATAAAATAATTTTATTGGTCGAATTGCTCGTATAAAAAGTTATCAAACTTAATTAATTTCCTTATCGATAATCTTAGCTATATATTAAAGTCCCAAAATTTACTGTTAATTAATATTTATGTTTAAGTAAGGTGTTTCGAAATATGCAATTTATTATTTCGAACAACCTTACTTAAGACATAAATATTAATTGACTTATAGCTACAATAATTAATTATGTTTTAATTTTGTTTGGTGGCTAATTCTGATTGGCTGAAGAGCAATAGAATACAGTATTAACTAACATATGTTAGTTATCTCATTTTAGATAATGCTCGTATTCACCATTCAGATAGGGCTTGTAAATGGCCTTTTTTGTCAGTTGAGCCTCGAAATGACCCAATGACTAGTCATTTGTCATTTAGGTCATTTGGGTCATTTCAGATTATTTATCATCACTGCCGTGTATAGTAAAATTATGATACTGCTTCATCAATTATAATATATGTCACTAGTTTTAGGACTTTGATGTATTGAATGAAGAGATTATTGACGGACTTGTTGCCATATTAAGAGATGATAGAGCTTCCAATTTTTTTTGTTCATAAAAATTTTAACGTAAGGAGTAAAATAATAATTCTTGCCGAATATGATAATATAGAATGTTACTTGTGTGATCTCTTTAAAAACTCAATTGATTGTATGATTTTTCAAGTCAGGTATAAAAAAAAAGGTAAAAATTTGGTTGATTCAAATGACAGACCCATTTCAATATTTTTTGCTAATAATAATTCATATTACGTAATAAGCTTTATCAAACTACGCAAATTCATCCTAATGATTAACCCGTTAACACATTTGACTAATCTAAAATATTTTCCGCCAAAAAAAAATATATTTCTCAACACGTATTGTTTAAAGCATCTATAGTCACTTTTTTTGGAATAAATAAATCACTTATTTAATCAAGAAATTGGACGTCAAATCATTGAATCCGAAACCCCTATTATATATGCGAATTTTCAAATAATTTAATTCATAATTACAAGCTAACCCATTTTCATTTCTTGTTAAGAAAATAAAAAGAAACTATTATTTGCAGTTAATACCATAAATTCATTTACTATTAGAATTATGATTAAGATAAAGATATATCTTTGTGTATATTATCCAACATACATTATTAAAATATATTAAAGATCAATATTTAATGTTTCAACATACATGAAAGCTTTACAACATGTAGTCACATTAGTAAACATTACAATGTCCAGTAGTTCATATTACTTTATTATGTTAATGATTGAACAAAATGAATCCCTAAATTTATGCATGCTTCTTAACTGATTGTAACACTAGTTTATGTTCCATGTTTAATGTAACTGCCATCCAGTTTTTTATTTAGTCCTCTTATGAATTTGAAATACTTCATATTCATTTACAAAATAATCTTGTGTAGTTTCAGGCGGACACACGTCAATTTGTTTTTCAAAATTCCCAGGATAATAATAAGTATAACATGCATTTTCCTGTCCATTATAACCATTTACAAACATGCCTAGTTCATGACCAAAATATACACCGTAATTATCATAATAATGATAAATAGCAGTATTTGGATCTTTGACACGACTTAAAATAGAATTTTGGATTGCATTATTTTTTAACGAAAAAACAAAGCAATCATGGCATCTTTCCCAACCATCTTTGCTGTTATCCCATTCAAGTGGATTATATCCACCAAAAATTCTTTCAATATTATCATTGCCTTTCACATTTATAACCGTAACTGTATTTGCTTTCTTATTGCATAAATTCCAAAATGATTCACAAGTAAATCCATCCTTGCTTCCACGAAGAAGTAATTTAAACTCATATGGATTATTTTTTATACTATATGTGGTATTATTTTTATCGATCCATGATGCAATTTCTGCTGCATGTTCCTCATTTATAACGGTTGAGAACGGTTCAGTTGATCTAGTAGTTGATCTAGTTGATAATTCAGTTTTTAAAATTATACGAGGTGGTAGAATTGTTGATATAACTTTATGGTTAGATGAGAAATGACTTTTAGTCAGATCTCTCCAAAGTTGTTTTTCAAGAATTTGAGAATATGGTAACACATAATTTGCGATATCTTCACCAGACATTTGAAAGTAACGGATATGAGATAAACAATTTTTCATTGTATCTTTTAGAGTCATGAAATTTTCATAAGGCCACTCTTCAGGATCAGAAGTTAAATTAGGATTTTGTGCAATACCCCACTTTACGACATAATTCCAAATCTTTACCTCTTCCATTTGCAGATCATCCCGTTTAATAAGTGAAACCAAAGCAGTTTCATTGAGAGAATTAAAATCTTCAGAGTCAAAAATAATGTTTGGATATTTTGCCAAAATGTTATTGCACCAGTTTTGTAGTTCTTTTAATTTATTATTTTGGAAGCACATCTTATAAACATTAGTAAAATGGGTACGTAACCAATGAGCCTTAGACTCGATTAAATAAGTTTCAAGAGAATCAACTAATTCTTCAAGAACAAACTCATCAGCTACTAAAATAAGATCAAAGATCAATTGGGTATCGAAACTTTCCAAAGAAATAAAACCTCCGTAAATATATCTAATTATTAAAATCCAGTTACAAATTTATGTGCATAAAATCGATATGTAATAATTACGGTATTAAATAAGAATTAAAATTATTATATGACTTACCTAATAATTATTTCAAATTGTTGAATAGAAATATGCGAACTTAAATCAATTTTTATAATGCCATTAACATCTTTCATTATATTTTCTAACTTGTCTCGAAAATAAGAAGACCTATATTTCAAAATGGCCGAGTGTACTTTAAATTCCTTTATGTCTTTAGATTTTCCCACTTTAATAATCACATTAAAATCATCTCCTTTTTCTAAAAGTTCAATATAATTATTTGAAAGTTTTTCAAAATGTTTAATTGACATTTTTTTGTATAAACTCGGTAGAATTTACTAGTTCCAATATAGTACAATATACTTGAATTGAATTTATGTAATGATGTGATCTTTTTGAATACGGATAAATACGGATTACACAAATCATATCCGACGTATCTATACGGATTGATCTGCAATCCGCAATACGGATGATTTACAAAACTATAAAATTTTTGTTAACAGAATGCATATAGATTATGCAGATTACACAAATAATGAGATATTTCAGTCAAGCAGTTAGAAAGGGTATTACTTTCTCAAGATTCAATTCTGCTGATACTACGAAAATGGTTGAGTATGAATGCAAGGCTTTTGAGTTATGCAAAGAAATTTGTTGCAAGATTCTATATCAAACAGGTTGGACATTCGATCCTGTCGAATCACAGAAGCGATATGAATTATTCGAAGTTTATAATAATATTTTCTGAATTACACGTATCAGACGTCATGTTATTGTTACACCATCTGCTATGTTTAATTACATCAGATAATTGTGAAATTAGGGGTTCCAATTTGAAATATAAGCAGTACCAAAATCAATCTACCGTATTTTATCATTAATAAAGCACTTTCCCTCAGTCCTATTTTTTTAAACTCAGATTATAAAAATAAATTTGGCGAAAAGTTTTGTTTAATTTACGCGCTTATTCACGATAGAGTACGATATGCTCTTTACTAGTATTTATAACCCTAAACCTTAACTAAAAAAAAACTAACAAAAAAGGTCCAAAAATTTTTAAAATCGGACATAAAATATATTTTAATTTACTATGATCTGCTACAATTACGAATTAACGGCGTAACCGCATGCATGCGCAATTTCTAATAATAAATAATAGTTTATGTAAACAATTACTCAAATGTGAGGATTTTTTTAAAAAAAATATATATAATAAAATTTAATCCAATGATTTATTTATGAGATATTGCATGTTCTCAAGTCGAAATTGCATAATCCAGTTAAAATAGAATCGTGGTTATATGATTGTTTTTGATTGGTTAATTGCTTCCCATAGTGTAATGGTTAATTACTGAATTAGGGAGCAATACAAAATAAAGGCAATCTGGCCAGTCTAATTTAAACCGTGCACGGAAAAAAAATAATGCAGATCACAATAATTCGTGTCATAATAATCACTTCGTGGTTAAATCCAATCGATTCGTTGAATTGAGTTCTAAAGTTCATTAAATCTAAAGTCGAATTCAACCAGAGCATGATAAATATACACTTTATTATATTTATTATATAGAAATGTGGACGTGAACCTGTTGTCAGCTTTATTGAATTTGAAGAATTTACATACATTTTTAGTTTTAAGATTTATAACTAATCTTTAAATGTTCTCACAAAAAACACGTATACATGAAAATTTTTGTTTATATGCGGAAATTTTTGTATAATTTATTTATAAATCATTTATAAATCATTACGTATTGCATATCATTTAATCTTAATAATCGCAACACTCGTATCAAAAATTTTCGCCACATGTTCTGTTTATACATATAATAAAAAAGATACACTGCATTGATGGTATATTGTAAGTACATACGAATTTTGTACAGTACATTCAAACTAATAAGATACGAGGTATCTACAGTCTGCTTTACATTATAACTCATGACCCAAAAAAATTCGGTAATGTGGTAAATTTACTCCGGTGATTTAGAAATTATTCTATATTGGGACACAATGGATGGCTATCTGACTTTACTAGCGTTCTTGCAGCACGTATTGTAATTGTATTGTCTTAGCCTATGCAAGCATTTCAATTTAGTACGTGCGATCGAATTTTAGGAATAGAACACATAAATTAGTTCAAACGCATAATACTTTATAGTACGTTTGCATGATCAATATAATAAATGAATATAGTAAGTCAGATGGAATAAACTCATAAATAAAATCATTTAATTATCAGTTATTTTTCTGCCCTTAGCGTTAATAAACTTCACTTAAAAATTTATTGCTAAAATACAATAATTTTTAAGCGATAAAAAAATAAAATACAATGAGCTCTCAAATTGAAGTTTGCTTTTTAGATATAGAAGCCCTAATTACTTTTCAACTCGAAGATAACATTCAAAATCATTTCCAAATTGTCCAAAAATTTATAGAAGCAATAAAATTAATTGGCGAAATCGAAGATGAGAATCAACATGGATTAAATAGCTATAAATATCATACAACTTATTATGGTTATTTAAGAGCGATTGGCGATACGGAAAATGCTACTAACCAAGAAAGGTTAGCGAAAAGATATGAAAAATATACAAACGCTCGTACTGAGGAAACACAACATTTGAATGCTGTAGCATCAAATGATATCAATCAAGATGATAATCTTAATGAAATTTCAGAAGACATATTAATAAATAAAATCCGCCGAATTTTAGAAAATGAATCATTTGAAATTAATGTAGTGGATAAACTTATTAGTGAGATACAGCGGATTTTTGAAAAACTTATTGGGATAACTAAGACCTTTGAAGGTTATCTAGAAGCAATAAATTGCGAAATTTATATGAATAAGTTAGCAGATAGTATAATTAATGAAAAGTTAATTATTCTAAAAACTAATAACGATAGTGAGGAACATGAAAATTCATCAAAAATTAAAAATGTTAGCACAGAGTTGATAAACCATTTGAGATGTTTAAAATTATTTGCCCATGAAACAGCATATTCAAAAAGAATAGAATTTATTTCATTCATATCGAATTTTCGAGATAAAATGGATCAGATGGAAATTTTATCTAAAAATGTTACAAATACAAAAGAAGAGATTAATAAACGTGTTAGAATTCTTAGTAAATGCTTTCACCCAGATAGAACCAAAAATCAAGATTGTCCATTCGTACTTCAAGAAATATATAAAAACCAAGGCGATGAGCTATTAAAACTTATTTTAGATTCCAAAGAACATTTGTTGAATAAATTGAAAAAAAATTTAGAACTAGAAAATCACGAAAATCACGGAAATGAACTTTGGAAAATTACTATTGACTATCATAACGCATCAAAAGGACAATGGAACAAACTAAAAGTATTAAAAAAAAGATGATATTAAAGAACTCTCTTCCGAATTATTAAAGCAAAACAGTATGCTTATGGGAGAAATGGCTTATTGTCAATATCGAGCAGCGTGCAAAATTGCAGATAAAGCTAAAATGCTAAAAAGAAAGGCAAAATTGAGAGGATATATGGCTTTGTGTTTATATTTCACAAAAAAATTTCTCGAAGCTCAATTATATGCTTTAGCGGCAATACTTTTACAAATTAGGGATTCAACTATTACGCATCAAGAATTAAATGAAGCAAAAAAAATATTTGATAAAGTTAATGGTAGAATTAAAGAAAAAGAAAAAAGTGAAGAAGGCATGTCTGCTGATTTGTATACAACCAATAACTTATTAATTAACGCGGGACGTAGTTTAGTTCGTTATCAAGCATCATATAAGGAAACTTTGCGTACAAAAAAGCTTGCAAATTCATATATGGTAGCAGGTGCAGTTTGTCGTGTTGGAGGTATCTATTTTGGCAAACATCTGTTTAAAAAAGGGAAAGAGATGTTTAAGGAACCAATAATTCGAGAAAAGCTCAATAAAATTATAAACAAGGCGTTAAGTGCATATGATGATGAAAAATATCAAAAGTTCATCAATTCACTTTCTGAGGAATATGATGAGAATCACAAACCATTATTTTATTGCCGCGATAATATTGGTATTACAGGAATAGAGGAAATAGTGAATACGCTTCAAATTCATGGATTCAGATCGGATGGTATTGCATATCTACTTGTCGTGCTTGGAGAAGTTTTAGCTAGTGGAAAAATACGTATCAATGGTGTCACAAATGCAATTTTGAAAGTTTATGCAAAAAAAATTTTTCAAATGGCATTGGATGACAAACTTGTGAAGGAGGCAAGAGAACTAGATGAATGCACCAGAGAATTACGAAAAACCGTCAAGGAAGCTATGAAAGATATTTTAAAGGTACTTGTGGTAAGCTTAAGGATTCTATATTATTGACAGAACGTACTCTGGAATACCTAGATGACTCTCAAGAAATGCCCTTTTTTTCAAGACTGGAAGAAATGCGTAATATTGCAAGAATTAATATTGCGATTCTTAATATATTAGAGCATGATTGTGAAGCATATAAAATGGCAAAAGAAACTATCGAAGAAGTTCAAAAATCTGTAAAAGAAAATTTTCAATTTGTTAGTAAACCTGAATTACGTTTAGAAGTCTTGGAGGATTTCTTGCGGATAATTAGTGGAGAGGATCTACCTGATCGTAATACATCTTTTTTTATCACATTTCCCGTTGCGACAAAGTCAACTTCGGAAAATTACTTAAATCATCAACAATCTTTCAATCAAAATAAATGTTATAAAGCGGTTTTTTTTGAACGTTTAGCAGAAAAAGAAATTAAAATTAACAAGTTAAACAGTTTACGTCATTGGCAATCTGCTCAGGAAAACTATAATATTGCACATGAAATAGACCCCAATAATCCAATTTATTCTCTTGGATATGCAAGATGTCTCCTAAAATTATCTAAATATACTCAAGTTATCAAGCTTTCAGATACATATCCAGGATTAAATTCTTTATCTGAATATTGGCATTTACGTAGTGTAGCTTATTCTAAGCAAAAAAATTATAAAGATGCTATGACATGCAATACAGAGGCACTAAGTTTAGATCCTGGCAATAATTCTGCAGGAAAATATAGAGAAATTATTAAAAAATTTAATGTAGATAATAAAATTTAACATCACATTGATCGTTATAAAAAAGAATTAATATATAAAATAGATAATCTGAAAAATTCTCATAATGATGATAGTCCTTCCTACAAAATTTTATCAATTGATGGTGGAGGAATACGCGGAATATTACCAGCTTTATGGCTCAGTGAGATAGAATATCGAACTCATAGGCCCATTTCACACCTATTTAATATGATAGCTGGAACTTCGACTGGAGGGTTCATTGCTACTGGATTATCGGCACCAAAGTTTAAACCTATCTATGAGACAATTAACGAATATACAGAAGATCATATTGAATATGAATATTCAAAATTTGTCCCAATATTTTCAGCTTCAGAATTATTGAACATTTATAAGAATGAATCAAACAAATTATTCTCTAAATCAACATCATGGATCAATATATTTTCCAATGTGCACGACAGGTATACCGATGAAGGTCGTTCTACTATGTTTAAAAAATATTTTGGTAAAACAAGATTAAGTCATTCTCTTATTGAATTGGTTATTCCTACAGCAAATAAAAATTGCTCGCATTTATTTACCCGCTATGACGCTTGTAAAAATAGCAAGAATAACGAGATAAATAACACCTTCGTTGACATATTAATGGCAACAACTGCTTCGCCTACGTTTTTTCCACCTCATAAAATCGGTAATAAGGCTTTTATAGATGGAGGAATGTATCTTAATAATCCAGCATCAACTGCTTATGATGAAGCTATCAGATATAATGTGCCAAAGGAAAAGATTTCTGTACTTTCTCTAGGAACAGGATGTTATTTACCAGATCCTTCAAATCCTGATCAATATAGTAATCTACTATTTTGGACACAAAATCAACCTAAAATGATGATATCTGCACAAGAATATGAAACAAATCGTAAAATGTACAAAGAGTTAAAAAATCGCTATCAACGGTGGCAAGTCTTTTTTGAGGAGCCTGTCAAATTAGATGACTATGAAAGTATTCCTAATCTTTTAGAATTAGGCTATCAATATATAGAAGAGCTTGATTGTTCTGATGAAAATCCTATCAATACATTGGTGGAGTCTTTTGATCTAGTAAAGAGTTTCTTATTCTGATAGTTAGACAGTTAATATAATTGCCTCGAAATTTTTCATGTGTCTTATTTTATTTTTATTTTTATTTATTGTGAACTTTTTCTAAATAAAATTGTCGATTACAGGATTATCTTAAAATTTTCATTCAAGATCTATTAGATTTTTAACATTATTATTTTTATTTATTGTGAACTTTTTTCTAAATAAAATTGTCGATTACAGGATTATTTTAAAATTTTCATTCAAGATCTATTAGATTTTTAACATTATTAAAGTATATTTGATTTTTATAAGTAAACGATGTTACTGATTTAATGCTTAAATTTCTATCATGATATGAAATAAGTTCTTTATTAAGACCGAACCCTATTACGATACCTTTGTGATTAGTTAACTTTGAAATTCTTATGTTTAAAGTGAATCACACTACTGAATTAATGTGCTTTACATATAAATCAGTATAATACTCAAATACGAAATGCGAATTGTTTTTCAGATAGCTTTTTTTTTAAAAAAAATCTGCTATTAACCGGTTTTTAGTTGTTAATAAAGGCTAACCGGTTAATCATTCATCGATTCCAATCTCTATTTGAACCTCCTAAAACCGATCCTGTCAAAACTGATAACCTGTCAAGTCTGATAAAAAACTAATCTACCAAGTCTGTTTCTGCTATATGAATCTAATAGTTATAATATAATCTTAGATAATAGCCTCATAAAGGCTCCGAAATTTTAATTTCGAAAAATTTTGGAATTCAAATAGAGTTTTAGGTTTCGCATAAGGTTTCAAAAGCTATTATCAAAAGCTGGAGACCAAGCCTAGTATAATGTGAATTTATAACAATATTAAATTTAATTTTATTGAAATAAATAGAAGCATTGTCAGTTTTATACCATTCCCATTATTCATTCATTTCATTATTCGTGTCTGTAAATTGAATCGTAACACTTTTATTTTCTACATCAAACACCCAAAGACTATCGTCTGGTGGATCATGTATTATGATAGCAACGATTCCTCATTTGACCATTCTATGAACAAAAAAATGAGTTAGACAATGATGAAAATGAAAATAAATAATATACAGTATATATTATAGAACCTGCAATTAACAGATAATTACAGATAATTACTCGCAAAACTAATCCAAATTGAAATGATTATAACCAAAACCAAAAGGATTTTGAGCTTCCGCAGCAATTCATCAAACCAAATAAAATAAAAGATACAAGGTGCATGATAACAATAGCTATCCAACTAGCAGAATTAACCAATTAAAAGGTAAACTTAAACAATAAATCCATAAAGCTGGTATAAGAATAGAAAAAGCATTAGGAAGTGGCGTTTTCAAAGTTCTTTCAAAATATGAATATATTTTACCAATGAATTAATAATCAAGCAGCTATGTTGATTCATTTCTTTTTTTTCGCAATTGATTTGTAATATAACTGGAAATATAAAGTGAAATTTCTAAAGGAAGATTAGGTTTTAAATCTATAATTGGTAGATTTTTTTTGTTTATAAAACTTGAAGTATTAGATGTTTGATTCTCTGTAATTTCTTCGAGTCGATTTAGGTTTTCAAATCTGGATAGAGATGATTTTATATTTAAATAAGGTTTAACATCTATCAATATATTTCCTTCCCCTTTACGTAATTAGCAAATGCAAATCCTATGAGGAGTTTTATGGCTGCTTTCTTTTCTATCGTCCAGTGCATAAAGATTTGTACTTCAAACGTTTTATAATTTTAACTCTTAGTAAAAGTTTTTATATTTTTGATTAATTATTAAAAATTTTTTAATATCAAATAAAATAGGTATTAATCTAACTTATTATATTATTTTTATTGTTTTAACATTGTTTTATTTTAGTAATTTTGCATGTACAATTTGCTGTATTCAAGAAAAAAAGGAAAAAATTTTTTAAAAAAAAAGATATTTTAAATATTTTCGCAACCAATATGCAGTTCTATGAGCTTGTACTAAGCAAGTGCATTAAAGTGCATATGATAAAGATATGGTTAAAATTTGAGCAAAATTGAATCACTAGTTGTGAAGAAATTAAGCTTTAAAGTGAAGTAATTTGATTTTTTTTACTATATACACGTATATATAAATTACTATAGATTACTATAGTAAATTATATAGTAAATATTGTTAAACAAAGTTACTATTAATAATTTTTTTATTTTATCAATAAAATAATCAAAATAATTTTATTTTTATTAATCCGGTAACCTAATAAGTATATTAAATTAAAAAATTAAAAATTAATTTGTACAAAAAATATTTGAATCAGAGCTATTTGAGGTACAAATCTTTATGCACCGGACTATATCAAGATTTCTCTTACTTCCTTTTCATCTTTATGTAAATAATGTTTTAAAGCAAATGCAAATACTATGAGGAGTTTTATTGCAGCTTTCTTTCTATCAAGATTTCTCTTTCTTCCTTTTCTTCAATTTTATCAACATTTTTAACATCTATCCAAATAATTTGTGATAAATTTATAATCGCAGTGACTATTTCTAACCAGCTTTACAACTCTCCCAGTATCTAAGTAAATGGTGTATTGTTGCCAGGGGGATATTGTGGCCAAGTGGCATGTCTTGTGATCTAGTGATTGAAATTGGATATATTTTATACCATTCGATTTGTCTCATTAAGACGAATTGAATGGTGTAAAATTTGCCCAATTTCTATCACAAGATATCATCATTTATTCAAAATATAAGTAAGTTTTTGCGCATACCATATTTGCGCATACTGTATTTGTGCGTAATAGCGGGCTGGGGCGTTAATTCAGATTTTGAGTTTTTAAAAAATTGTGTTTTTTTGCTCAAAATAGCACCCATGTACATCCCGAAATAACGCACACCCACCTTATATAACATAGTGCTCAAAGCTCATTTTACTAGCAATCACTTCAAATACGCAAAAGTTCACTTCATAGACAGTTTATTTCATCGACATCTCATTTCGCAAGTTTTTTTTATAATTGCTTTACCTCTTAACTCTAATTTTAAACACAACACAAATGACATTGATTAGAATTACATGTCAGTGAGATGGGCTATCGTTATATACATTTGAATTTAATAGATGACACATTAATGGCACTTTAATGTGTTGTTTAACACGCTACATGATGGTACAACCAAGCCCAGCACATTGAAGTGCTATTGAGAATATTTATAATCTGCGCCCTTTAACACATATATGTGCTAACATATTAATGTGTTATAAAGATTTTACAAAAAGGGATGATTATATGTCAATCATTAAGTTTACTGGACTTCGACTAACATTTAATGAATTATAAAAAAATAGAAATTAAAATTATCTATACTAAATAAAAAGAATACAAATTGGGGGTAAACTAATTGGAAAATTCGATTCTAATATCACGAAATAAATTTATCTATAAATTACTGTAAAATAAGCTTGCTGGTGAGTAAGTTCAATATCTTTAAAGTGTTTGTTAGTGATCGAACCAATTTCAAATACTGGTACAGAATTTCAAAAAAAAAGACATTTTGACTCAAAATAAGGCACATGCACATTTCAAAATAACACGCAGAGGTCCAAAATAATGTACAGAGGGTGTTATTACGGTATTTGAATTTATTATTAAATATATATAGAATATTAAAAGTTAATAACTTCTGATCCACTGGTCCGTTTTGGACAATTTTACCACCAAAATGACCTCTCAGTGAGACAATTCTAACAAGCATAAATTGTCAAAATCCAATCACAGAGCCTAAAATCGATATAGGTTTATCTTATTTTATAAAATTATATTAGTAAATCTGCAAAATTTTTATATATTTACTTTTAACCCTTGGGATCCTGTGATTGGATTTTAATTGATGATCCACGAATAAATGAGAATTTGTATTAATAAAATCAAGAGCGACACATATAAAATATCAAAATTAGCATTCCTGACTAAGTAAAGTTAATTTTTTATTAAGTTAATATTCTATAAGCTTCTAATAAAAGTTGTAGGGCTAGTATTTGTGATTCTAATAATAGAAAATCAGTAAAATTAGTTAAATAGATAAAAAGTTATAAGCAATTTAAGGCTAAAAATTTTTATAATACTATAGGAATCATGATTCTGATTTAACATTTTTTTTACTATGTTTTACTATAAAAATTCTTCCAGTATTAATTTCTTATTTACTCGTGAATCATCAATTAACAATTTTGTAATTGTTATAATCAACTCACAAAAAGGGTCATTTTGGTAGTAAAATTATCCAAAACGGACTAGTGGAACAAAAAATTATTCACTGTCAAATAATTGGCCACAGTACCCCCCCTAGAATTTAGTTTTCATATTATATTTGTGTACTAATTATTTATATCTAAACCTATATATAAAATAAAGATTTTTTTACAGTAATATATTCTTTATTAAATATAGTTCAAATAATAAAAATTCTACAAAAATCTATTTGCTTATTAAATATTTTATTAGTAGAAACTTTAACCTGGCCACAATACCACTATTTACCTTATCTGTTATATAATAAAATTATAATTAGTTATACCTATATAAAAAAACTAAATAATTAATATAATAAAATTTAATAAAAATTAATTACTTATCACAGGCTAAATTTAATCTGTATGTTAATAAAAGAGCAATTATGAAAAGCCTGTCAATGTAGTAACAGTGTAGTCATTATTGTCTTATCACAGGCTAAATTTAATCTGTATGTTAATAAAAGAGCAATTATGAAAAGCCTGTCAATGTAGTAACAGTGTAGTCATTATTGTGAAATCAGATAACTTTATGACCAGTCATATTACTGGTTTTTTATATATCCTTTTATAGTTATTATTTGACTATTGTCATTATATATTGAAACTGGGTAGCAATCAATTAATTGACAATCACTTCACTGGCATAACATTTCGCTGACAATTATTCACTGACACGTTCATTTTACTGACAGTTTATTTCACTGAAGCTCATTTCATCGACAAAGTAATTCTGGTCATTTTCATTAGGGTCAAGGGTAGAATTAGGTAAAATTAGGGCTAAAGTTAGGGTGCTTTTTGAAAAAAAAACTTGTCAGTGAAATGAACTTCAGTGAAACAAACTATCGGTAAAATGAACTTGTTGTTAAGTATTTGTCAGTAAAATGTTATGTCGGTGAAGTGATTGTTGGAAAAATAATACGGACCTATTGAAACTTGTATTTACAGGTAATTTTTGGATTAGCATATATTTTTTGAAATTTACATTGTTGTTAAATCAGTACAGGGGTAAGGGATAATAGCCAAATAAGAATATTTAAGGCTAATTGTCTCAGTAAAGAAAATTGTCTTTTTCTTTGCTATTACTTCCTTATGAAGGCTGGCTCTATTATTTCTATTATATATATTTCAATTTGTTTCAAAAAATATAATAATAAAAAAAAAAAAAGGAGAAGAAAAAAGTTAAATAGCTTTTTCATAAGTAATGTGAAGTATATCTACAAATTACACAATGCATGCCAGAAGTTGGACAAAGCTGACCTTAACTAAGTTAAAGGACTTGTGTACAGATTGTGGCCTCTCCATAGAGGGTAATAAAGAATAGTTAGATGAAAGACTATATATTATTTTAAGGATAAAGGGCTAAAAGCACAGTCAAAGAAGAATAATAGAGGACAAGAGCCAGGGCCTGGAGATGCTAGAGATAGGACAGAAGAAGCAGTAAATGTGTTTTTGAATGCAGATAGAGGTAGTGAGTTTGAGAATGATTTAGATAAAAACTCCTAAGAAGTGGATATGATTAATATTAAGTTGGTTTGTACTGGGATTATTATAATTTCTGGCATAGTTTATATAAAAATTTTATTACTTAATATATTAGCTATAGTAATATACAGTTAGTAATATTAGTCAATTTGATGTTAAATAATTTAGTCAACCTAGCCAGCTAAGTTAGTCAATATTTTGAAAAACTGGCTTGGTTGTCTAAATATATAAAATTAGTAACAGAATAATATTAAAGATTTTGTATAGTGTATAATTATATTGCAAATTAAATAGAATTTGTATACAAAATCTTGTGGTGAAACAAGGATGTAAATGTATATAGAAATTTTATATATTATATCTTTATATCTGTTGTGTTTTATAAAATTGGTTAACTTTTAAGTAGATATCTGATTCATAATTTATTTTTTATAGTCATCACTTAATTGTTAATTTTGATTATTGCTATACTATTCTATATACCAGATATAGACAAGATTTGATTTTAAAGAACTAGTTTCTTTTTTTTTGTATTATTGGTTTTTGATCCATCTGCCATTTTTTTATTTTTACCAGGAATGAGTTTTCTGTAAATAAAAACAAAGAGCATGGTTTATAGAATGTGAAAATAACATTCATCTACAAAATCTTGTATTGGTTGGATGCCACAATTGGCAGTGATTCCTAAATGTGTAAACACAGACAATTTCAGGTCGATAATTGCCTATTTAAAACACTGGTATGTGACTGCATGTAGTGAATTTATGGCTTATTGCAATGCATTAGAGTTATATATAAATATATACATATTTATATTTGGATGGCTATGCTTTTTAAATTTACTATCTAATGTAACCTATGTAACCAATGCTATATTTATGTTTCTATTGTGTTATATTTGTATTAATATATTAGTAGATTTATAAGGCATTTTAATGATATATGTACATACATATATATATCTGCAAAATTTATAACTAATTGGACAATGCATTAAATGTAGTAAATACATGAATTTATGCACTTAATCATTATGAGATGCATTATATAGTACTATATTTATCTATTATATAAGAATTGATTAATTAAATATCACATTATCAGGTTTTTGTCTTATTAAAATCACTATAAAAAATGCACATGGAGGATCGATGTTATATAAAATTTAATATAGAATAGTAGAATAAAACAGAATTTTCAGGTATAAGTAAATTTTAAAAACCAATCCAATTATACAATACTTTACTAATAAAATAGCTTTATAGAGAAGGTTTTTTTAAGAAACTAAAGTTGTATTGTGCTGCATTGTGCTGCATCATACTAGAAAAGATTATTCTTTTAATAGTTGAAATACTATCTACTCTATATTAAGAGGTAATAAAAGTATCTTTGACTTTTCAATTTGCAAAGCTCAATGTTGATTCAGTTTTTTTTTTATCTTTTATTATCTAAATAATTAACTTATTGATTTTATTATAACCTTTATAGACTGTTTTCAAAAATATATATTCTTCAAAAGTATTTAATTCAATAAAAGTTGTTTTATTATGTACAATAATAGTTTTGTTAATTATGTAAAAGTTTAAGAATATTAATAAAGAATATGTAACTTCATATTAAAAAGTTTCTAATGAAGGTTCTATCATCGGGAAAATTTTTTAGGTGCAGATCTGTGTAGATTTTTAAAAAAGGGCAATTATTAAAAATCTGCAAAGATCTGTGACCCCACACCTTTGGTAAAGATAAAAAATCCCGTAGAACTGCGAAGATTTTTAAAGGTATACAAACCTGCACGGATTTAACATAATTTTTTAGGTACAATTAATTCAGATCGAATCTCACAAAATAGATCAAAAAATTAGCACATAGGAATCCAAATATTTTTATCAAAAAAAAAAGTTAAATGACAAAAATTTCTTTATTTATTAAAAAAATAAAAATAAAAATACAACATTTAACTACTAACTAACTCTAACCCTAACAACTAATACTGAAAGCCTAAAGTGCCTTGTAACAAATATCTATTATGCTACATTTGTTCTACTATCGCACTATGTTCCATAATAACAATCGTACTATGTTTGTTCTAAAAAAAAAGAACCGTTAGTACTATATTAAAAAAAAAAAAAAAAATCGTAAACCAGATACTAACTATTGTGCTCCATCCGTTCTAACTATCATGCTATATTTTGTACTATGTTTGTTTCATTTTAAAGAAAAAAAATGTTAGCACTATAATAAAAAAAGAAAAAAAAGAATACTATTGTATACTAGCCTTATGTTCATCCTTTTCAACTCCAATTCCATGATGATAACAATATCCGACACTATTTTTTCCACTCACATTTTCCATCTCTGCAGATTTTTGATCATCGTACCAATGACGAACGTATCCAGTAATACCATACAAATGCCTGTACAACGAGTTAAACACAATGTGAAAAAAAAGGACACCAACGACGAATGTACTAAAAAGTGCGACCTATCTCGAACCTGAAAAAGAATTAGTACTAAAAAGACTAAAAGCAAAAAAAATAATAAAAAAATAAATGCTTAGCTGTACATAGCTAAGAAACCCAATGCCCAAAATAATGCACCGGCGACAAAAAAGAAAACCTATCAAAGTCAAATAAAGAAACAGGAAATACCAATTAGACGGCTTCAATGACGAAAAAACTGGGTCACTATAAACACAAAATTGGATAGCACTAGTGACAGGAAGAAATTACCAAACCAGATGACGCCCACAATGTAAAAACCATGTTACAAAACACCACCAACAACAAGAGAAGCACATTAATAAAATGGATGATCTGAAACAAAAAAACAAGAATAAATATTAATTAGTACTGTACTAAAACAGTAAAAACAGTAAAATAATAAAAAAAAAGTAACAAAAAAACAAGAATAAATATTAATTAGTACTGTACTAAAACAGTAATAACAGTAAAATAATAAAAAAAAAGTAACAAAAAAAAACCTGAATTTACTTATCTTTATACTATTTCTGTGTAACCTAATTTAAAGTACTGTACTACTATACTGTACATATTTAAATAAACCGATAGCAAATAATTATTATTAAAAAAAATAAATAAATAAATTAAGAAAAAAAACAATTAAATAAAAAAATCTGTTAAAAAAATTAAATAAAATAAATAAAAAATAATTAAAATTAAAATAAAAACATACGTTAAAAATAAAAAATTTAATCAAATAAAAAAAAATAAAATAAAAAAAAGAGAAAAAAAGAAAACCGATAAAAATAGAAAAAAAATCAAATAAAAATTAAATAAAAATAAATAAATTAACAAAAAGAAAAACGATAAAAATAGAAAAAAAAATAAAAAATAAAAAAATAAATAAATTAAAAAAAAAATAAAAATAAGAAACGAAAAAAATAAAACAAAAATAAAATAAAAAAAAAGTTAAAAATAAAAAACTGGTAAAAATTAATAAAAATAAAAAAAAAA
>QKWP01002312.1:48457-74227 GCA_003550325.1 Gigaspora rosea
TCAAAAAAAAAAAATTCAAAAAAAAATTCAAAAAAAATTCAAAAAATAAAAAAAGTTTATTAAATAATAATAATAATAATATAAAAAATTAATATATAAAAATAATAATAAAAAAAAGTGTACATGTACAGATGTGCATATGGGAATAAAAGTAAATTCTGGTTATTCTTTATTATGGGAATAACCGAAAATTTACTTTTATTCCCACTATTAGTTTTATTTGAATTTTAAAAAATGATAAAATTAAAAAAAAATAAAAATAAAAAATAAAAACAACGCACTGTTTTTATTTTTGTTTATTGTTTTTCCCATTGTGTTTTTACTGGCAGGTAAGTATAGTAGTTATAATTTCGGAGATTCTTGCAGATTATAATAGGCGGTGCCTATAGATGGGGATGAAATTACTCTTCATAATAAGATAGTTTTGTTGAAATTGTTGAAATTACTTGATTGTGAAATTGGTGAAATTAGTTTTTCAATATTAAAAATTAATTTAAATTATGTTAAAAATTAATTAAAACTAAGCTAAATCAAATACAATAATTGTTTTAGGTTTAATTTATGAATATATTAAAAATGTTGAAATTATTGTTGAAATTATTGTTGAAGTTAAAAAAATTGAAAATGAATTTCACCCCCAACTATAGCGGTGCCTATTATAATCTGCGAAGATTATACTTTTTAAAAATTTGTACAGATTTTAGTCAAAAAATTTGTGAATTACTGCAAAAATCTAAATTTTGAAGATCTTTGTAATTTTTTAAACAAGATTCTGCACTGATTTGATAAACTTGAAGATTACTGCAGATTATTAATGTTTTTAATTTCCCAATGATACTTGTAAATTTTTTTATAAGCTAAGTAAAGAGTTTTATTCTTCTAAGATGTGACTTATTTTACTTTAAAGTTAAACTAATAATATATGAATTACGGCTATTAATTGTCTGCATAGTTCAAAGATTATCTTCTGTTTATGTTATGTACTAGAAATATGATTGCTAATTAGTCAATTGCTATATAAAAAATCCTGTTCTTTTTCAAAAAATGCAAAAGTCCTCTATGCTAAAAAATGTCTTTATTTATTATTATTTTTTGTAATTGATGAACTAAACATGTTATGAACACATAATGTGTCATATCAGTATATACTTAGATGATACAAATAGTGATTGAGGAAAATTCTAATATCTAAACAATTTAAAACCTAATTACTTATAAAATTTGTTTGTATATAATATCTATAAGCTTGCCCGAGCAACTGCCTCAAAGTTCACTAATAATTGATATCTTGATTGCAGCTGTTGCAGTAAATAATTGAAAATTTAATTGATAGCTTGGATGCTGAGGCAGTGACATGTTCATTAGCAATTTTGGGTCCTGATTTGTAACATTTAATGAATTTTGCAATAATCATTAGCAAATTTTAGTACTGTATTTTTGTATAATAATGCACATGTGTATTATTTCAAAATTGGCACTTTTTTAAAAATCACCTATTTGACTCAAAATAATGCACATGTGTGTTCTGAAATAACGCACCCCCTCCCTAGGTGTTTCATGATAAATATAAGTATATTGCACATGTTTATTAAAGATTGGTAATATTGATCCGAAATATTGCACATGTGCGTCACAAAATAATGCACAGATGCTCGAAATAACACACAGGTGAACATTAATACATGAAAATATAGTAATTATAATCAGTGTCATCATGGGACAGCTTTGGACAATGATTTGGACAATTTTGGACAATTAAATAAAGTAAAATTACTTAAAATTTTATTAAGTAATCTATTTTAATTTTAACTGGAATGTGTTTAGTATCTAAAAAAATATATAGTATATATTTTTAGATAAATTTAAATTATTAAAACCTGTACAAGCTTTGGACAATCTTGACGTTTGGACAATTTTAGACTGGACAAGCCAAAAAAGGTTTTGAACAGCCAAAATGTACAACACTGATTATAATAGAACAGGAAAAACCTGAGTTGCAAAGTAGTGAAATTTACTTTGTAGATCATGTTAGAGTAGAGTGAAATCCACATTTCACCCTTATTCCATTTGCTTAAATGCGATTATCACAGCACATTTCAAATTTACGGTAATAAAAATATAGTTTTTGACGATATAATTTCTGGCTTGTATATTGCTTTGGTATAATCTTATACTGGCCAAAAATTTATTATCAAAAACATTACTAAAATTATTGAATTTGCTGATGATCATAAAATTCATCACATGTTCTACTCATTTTTATAATCAACTGTAAGTATCTGTATTCAATACTATCTATATCAGAGTTATTCAATATTTCTAAATTAAACTTTTCTTATAAATGTGAAATAACTCCCAAAAGTGTAATTTTAAATTTTGGTTGAATTAAGCTTAATCCTAGTTATTACTCAAACAATGCCCTAGACATTATTTTGCATTAATACAGTTTTATTATCCGTTTCTATTTTAGTGCGCAGCTACTTATTTATTTATTGTTACAGTGCTGTATATTGAGCTGATTGATTCTATACTGCAAAGCTTGCCTTTATTGCCATTGGTGATAAAAGATTTTTGTTACTTTCTTCATATATAGATAATGTATTTGTAATAGTAATGGAAGATTTCTATTACTGTTACAGATTTCTGCAGGTACACTTTAGTGAAACTATTATCATTATTAGATGAAAAATGCATGATCTTTATTGCTTAGCTATAGCAAATCAAAAATAGCAAAGTGCAATTAAATTTTTTTTATTATTATTAAATATTCACAAACAATACCTTTAAAAATTAAATTCATTTACACATGCATACTTACCATAGTACATATCATATCAATATTCTCACAATCTGTTATTTTATCATATAAACAAAAATAGTAAAAATGTACAGGATACTCATGACAGGATAGCAATTTTATTATAAGGAGTATGATTTATTAACACTTTCTTATAAACAGTAAGCAATGTACAGTCACAATCAATTATAATCACTATCAATTGTTAAGTAATGATCATCACTCTATCGATCAGGGGCAACAATTTTGAATTGTTTTTCTTTTTTGATTTAGCAAAAATACTTTGAGCACTAATTTAGCTCTTCGCAGTGCCATGCTGCTTTTTTGTAAGCACGCACTAGAGCTAGATTAGAGCTCTTTTTATACAATCGGTTAAATTTGGTAAAATTCAAAATTACCAAATAAGGGGTCATCTAAAGCTATGTATCTACATGACATTTTTGTGTAAATCAACCAACTGAAGTCACAAAATTTTTGTTCACAGATCAGCCTGAAGAAGTTAAAAAACAAAAAAAATACAAGAATATAAAAAAATAGCAGTCTAAACCTATCTTGGGCCATTAATAAAAATGTCAAAAGGCAATTTTACCTATAGGCTGGTCCTAACCTTAACCCAATCCTAATGCTAAACAGGCTCTGACACAAATCTATATTACTAAAGTTTTTAATATCTGTCTGTCACATTTAAACAATCTGATTGGTCGAATTTGGGTACCATGATCTAGATCGTTATCAGGTGATTTATATTATGTGATCTACATATGCTGCCATCCTTATTACTGATTTTAAAAAAAACTGTAAATTAGAATTATATATTTTGCCATATGCAGTATTTTAAATCAGAATGGTGTCAATCTCTATAGCTGATTGTTGGATTGACTAACATGCAAACACATGACTAGAATCCATGTCCATTGCTGTACTATATTATAGAGTTCCTATGACTTTTTGGACAATAATAATGTTGTCAAAAAGACTAATATGTGTTTTTTAAAACATATTAACCTAAAAAGGGAATGAATCATTTTACAAAAAAACAATACAAGACTGCTCTGTCATAGTACTAAATAGAATCAGATACAATCATAAATAAATTTTATATACTATAACAATTACCTACAAAATGGAATCTAATACACGGTATTTTGTTATTTTAAAAAATAATTATTTACAAAAACAATTACATACACAATGGAACAAAATACGTGGTATCTTTGTTATTTTCAAATTATATTAATCTAAAAAGGAAAGAAACTGATTTATAACAAAACAACAATACGAGACTTGACATTTATACTAAAATTTTTACTTATTGAACTTCAATATATCATACTAAAATTCTAATATATGTCTGTCTGTCCACTTTATAATTAATCTGATTGGCCAGTGTTATTTTCATAATTTTTTCTGGCAATAATACTGTTGAACCTCCAAAACTGATCCTGTTAAAATTGATAACCTGCCAAATCTGATAAAAAATTGATCTACCAAGTTGGTTTCTAATATATAAATCTAATAGTTTATAATGTTTCAAATCTGATAACCTTTTAATACCAATACATAATCTGTCCACCATGCATATCAGTTCTGGGAGGTCCAATAGTACTATTTTCAGCTTTACATGCATTATAATTACATTTAAAATTTTTTATAACGATACTAAAGGTTTATATAAAAATCAGTTTTCAAAAAAAACAGCCATGTGGCTTATAAATTTATAATTTAGGGAGTCTGAGTTTATACTGGCTAACAGGTATCACTTATAATACTAAATCTATTCTACTAAAATTCTAAGTCTGTCCATTCGCTTTAAAATAAATCTGATTGACCAATTTTGATTCATGTGATTTGTATTACTGATGTTCATTATTAGGGCTTCATTACAGGGTGAGCAAAGTGAACTTTGTAGGTGTTGCTGAGTGTAAGCAAAGCAACACAACTATACAAGTATGTAAGTGCTGTTTTTGATGTATCAGTTTAAACCATTTTATGAGTACATAACATTTTACCAACGAATTACAAAAAGGTAATACAACTGCACGCCATATTTACTTTCCCAGTAAAATTTCACTTATACACAATCACTTAGAATATAATAATCGCCAACGGAAACTGTAATAGTTAAGGTAGGCTTTTTATTCAAACATATAATTAATAAAAATAATGTTTTAAGTTTCATTGGTACATAGTTTCGCTTTACTTAGGCACGGATGTAAGGACGTGCCAGTTTGCTAGTTTAAATAAAATTTCAAAATCACGTGGGTACATGGTTTAGCCAGCATTCACTTATTTGCGCGGGTAATACAAGCTCCTGGAGAGGAAATAGCCAATCGGAGAGTGCAAATTATGACTATTCCGGATCAGCCTGGTGAAGAATTCGAACACGCGTAAAAGAAGAAAAAAGTGAAAATACGCAAAAACTAATGTTAAAATCGATCTTGGTGCACTAATTAAAAATGACGGGAATGAAATTTACTTATATTAAGTATCACTCTAACCCTATAGTCTCTAACATTAAGGCCCTAACCCTAAATTTTTATCTCACGCACTTAGTTTATTTACAAAATCGGAATTCCTTTTTTTGGGTTGTGTTACCCGCGCAAATAAGTAAAATGGGTTTAGCCATCCCTAAAAAAAGTTAACTTGACGAAAATCTATTTCCAAAATTAAACCTTAATACAACCAACCTTCCCAATAAAGGGGTCGGTTAAAGCGGAGTGAAATTTAGTTAGGGTTGGTGTTACCTTTTTGATGCAATTAGAAGGTTTTTTTATATATAGATATCAAGAATCCAATTTATGCAGTATGTAGATCATATATTGGGTTAACTCCTTTAACCGACCCCAAAAAAGTAATTTAGCGTAGCACCAAACGCTACAATTGTTTCTAAGCGCTAATTATTGTTGCAGATCATAATGAAATTGTCGTGACATTGCCTGCCTGAAGTTATAACTTCAGGTGCCTGAAATTGCACTTGACTGAAATTAGCCCTTGAAATTAGACCATATTGCACGCGTTAGCAGGTGATTTTAGGCGAATGTAACTTCGAACGACAAAAACATATCATTGTGAAATTTGAGGGTCCAATTTGAAAATATAAGCCGAACCAAATCTAACTACCGTATTTTATCATGAATAAAGCACTGTTCCTCACCTATTTTTTTAAATTCGGATTATCAAAAATAAATTTGGCGAAAAGTTTTGCTTAATTTCCGCTAATCTGAAGTTGAAAAAATGGGGTAGAGGGAGCAGTGCTTGTTCATGATAGAATCTGATATGATCTGTTAATATTTATAACCCTAAACTTACTAAAAAAAGAGGCTCAAAAATTTTAAAAATCGTGCATGAATTTCACTATGATCTGATTTCGCTATGATCTCCACAATTATTAGCGGTTTAGCGGCATAGCCGCCTGCATGCGCAATTTCTAATAATTAATAATAGTTTATGCAACAATTACTCATATGGGAGGATTTTTTTTAAAAAAAAAAAAATTAATAAATATTTCATAATTTAATCCAATCGTTTATTCATGTGATATTGCATGATCTCCAGTAAAATAATCGAGATTGTATTTGATTGTCAATTGTGTAACATTTAATTAGGCCAGTCTAACTTTAACTTGTGTACAGAAAAAAAAATGCAGAATAATCACTTCGAGGTTAAAATCAAATCGGTTTGTTATGAAGGGTTCATTAAATTTAAAGTCAAATTCAACAACAGTATGATAAATATATACTTTATTATTATATTATATAGTAATGTGGACATGAACCTGTTGCCAGCTTTATTGAATTTGAAGAACTTATAAACATTTTAGTTTTAGGATGTATACACAAGAATTTTTGGTATTTTCGCTAATCTTTAAACGTTCTCACAAAAATTTGGTGTATACACTTACGTTTTGAGGTGTAAGTTTAGTGCAATCACGTATTTATGAGAATTTTTGTGTATACGCGGAAATTTTTGTGTATTCGCGGTACATTTGATTTTCATGTGCCAAAATTCGTCAATGGTACCTAAATGGAACTGCATAAAAAAAAATAATAATTATTTACAAATTCGAAATTTAATTAGTTATACTAGCTATTTAAATCCGTTTATGAAGTCGTATGAATCGTTTATGAGCCCGTTTATGATATCGCATAATAATATGAAGTCGTATGAATCGTTTATGAAGCCCGTTTATGATATCGCATAATAATTATAATCATCATTGTGTTTAATTGGTCAATTTCTTTTCTTAGCTGTAAATTGATTATCAAACAAATCATAAATTATTTATAAATCATTTATTAATTATTTATAAATCATTTATAAATCATTTATAAATCATTTATTAATTATTTATAAATCATTTATAAATCATTTATAAATCATTTTTTATATTTATTTATAAATCATTTATAAATTATTCATAAATCATTACGTACTGTATATCATTAATTTTAATAATCACAACACTCTCATCAAAAAATTTTCGCCATATAAGTTCTAGCTTATATAATAATAAAGATACGCTGCATTGATGATATATTGCAAGTACATCCGAATTTTGTACAGTACATTCAAGCCAATAAGGTATGAGACATCTGCAGTATGCTTTGCATTACAACTCATAGCAAAAAAATTCGGTGATGTAGTAAATTTACTCCGGTGATTTAGGTGGCTTACTTTAATCAAGCAATTATATTAAAACAAAGAAATCCGAATTTGAGAATACGTGAGAATTTTCATGTATCTTAATTATTCCATATTGAGGTACAATGGATGGTCTATCTGACTTTACTAGCATTCCTGCAGCTCGTATTGTAATTCTATTGTCTTAGTCTATGCAAGTCTGTCAATTTAGATACATGCAATCGAATTTTAGGAATAATAGAATACATAATGTAAATTATGCAATAATTAAAGTAAATCAGATGGAATAAGCTAATAAATAAAGTTATTTAAGTTCAGTAATTTTTCTGTCCTTAGCGTTAAAAAAATGCGCTTAAAAATTTATTGCTAAAATACAATAATTTTTAATAGCAAAAAAAAAAATAATAAAATACAATGAGCTCTCAAATTGATGTTTATTTTATAGATATAGAAGCCTTAATTAAATTTCAACGCGAAAATGACATTGAAAATCATTTCGAAATTGTCCAAAAATTTAGAGAGGCAATAATATTAATTAGCGATATAGAAGACGAGAATCAACGTGGATTATATAGCTATAAATACCATACAACTTATTATGGCTATTAAGAGCGATTGGTGATACAGAAAATGCTAATAAACATGAAAGAATAGCGAGAAGTTTTGAAAGATATACAAACCCTCGTACTGATGGAACACAATTTATATTGTATCCAAATGCTGTAGCATCGAATGATATCAATCAAGAAGATACTGTAGCGTCAAATGATATCAATCAAGAAGATGCTGTAGCATCAAATAATATCGATCAAGATGATGCTGCAGCATCAAATGATACCAATCAAGATGATAATCTTAATGAAATTTCAGAAAAATTATTAATAAATAACACCCGCCCAATTTTAGAAAATGAATTAGCTGATATTAATATAGTGGATAAACTTATTGGTGAGATACAACGGATTTTTAAAGTACTTAGTGGGATAACTAAGACCTTTGAAGGTTATCTAGAAGCAATACATTGCGAAATTTATATGAATAAATTAGCAGATAGTATAATCAATGAAAAGTTAATTATTCTAAAAGCGAATAGCGATAGTGAAGAACATGAAAAATCATCAAAAAATAAAAACATCAGCACAGAGTTGATAAACCATTTGAGATGTTTAAAATTATTTGCCCATGAAGCAGCATATTCAAAAAGAATAGAATTTATTTCATTCATATCAGATTTTCGAGATAAGAAGGATCAGATGGAAATTTTATTTAAAAATGTTATAAATACAGAAGAAGAGATTAATAGACGGTTTAGAATTCTTAGTAAATGCTTTCACCCAGATAGAACCAAAAATCTAGATAGTCCATTCGTACTTCAAGAAATATCTAAAAGTCAAGACGATGAGCTATTTAAACTTATTTTAGGGTTCAAAGAACATTTGTTGAATAAATTGAAAAAAGATTTAGAACTAGAAAATCATGAAAATAACGGAGATAAACTTTGGAAAATTGCTATTGACTTTCATAACGCATCAAAAGGACAATGGAACAAACTAAAGATATTAAAAAAAGAAGATATTAAAGAGCTCTCTTCCGAATTATTAAAGCAAAATAGTATGCACAACGGAGAAATGGCTTACTATCAATATCGAGCAGCGTGCAAAATTGCAGATAAAGCTAAAATGTTAAAAAGACAGGTGAAATTGAGAGGTTATATGGCTTTGTGTTTATATTTCACAAAAAAATTTCTAGAAGCTCCATTATATGCTTTAGCGGCAATGCGTTTACAAATTAGGGATCCAAATAGTACACAACAAGAATTAAATGAAACAAAAAAAATATTTGATAAAGTTAATGGTGGAAGTGAAGCAAAAGAAAAAAGTGAAGAAGGCATGTCTTTCGATTTAAACACTGATATTAAATTAGAGAATGATTTTAATAATGCGATGGCTTTAGTAAATACAAATAATCAAGGGATTTCTCTCTTCGATAGGGAGAATATTCAGAATAAAATCAATAAAAAATTAATTGCTACAACTCCTAAATTATTCATTAAAGCGGAACGTAGTTTAGTTCGTTATCAAACATCATATAAGGAAATTTTGCGTACAATAGAGCATGCAAATTCATATAGGGCTAAAGGAATTGCAGTTATGTCATCTGGAGCATTGATAGGGTCACTAGCAGGATTTTATAGTATGCAATTCATGTCATCTCTATTTGGGCCGTTTGGGTTAGTAACAGGAGCAGCTTGTCTTGCTGGAGGGTACTATTTTGGCAATCGACTATTTAAAAAAGGCCAAGAGATGTTTGAGGAACCAACAATTCGTGAGAATCTTAATAAATTTATAAATAAGGCGTTAAGTGCATATGATGATGAAAAATATCAAGAGTTCATCAATGCGCTTTCTGAGGAATATGATGAGAATCACAAACGGCTGTTAAATTGCCGCGATAAAATTGGTATTACCGAAATAGATGATATAGTAAAAACGCTTCGAATTCATGGTTTCAGATCAGATGGTGTTGCATATCTACTTGTTGTGCTTGGGGAAGTTTTAGCTAGTGGAAAAGTAAAAATCAAAGGTCACACCTGTAATTTTGAAAGCCAAAGCAAAAACAATTTTTCAAATGGCATTGGATGACGAACTTGTGAAGGAAGCAAGAAAACTAGATAGATGCACCAGCAAATTGCGAAAAACCTGTCAAGGAAGCTATGAGAGATATTTTAAAAGTAATTACGGTAAATTTAAAGATTCTTTGTTTTCGACAGAGCGTACAAGATTGGCTCTAGAATACCTGGATGATTCTCAAGAAATGCCCTTTTTTTCAAGACTGTAAGAAATGCGTAATATAGCAAGAATTAATATTGTGATTCTTAATATAGTAGAGAATGATAAGGAATCATATAAAATGGCAAAAGAAACTATCGAAGAAGTTCAAAAATCTGTAGAAGAAAATTTTCAATTTGTTAGTAAAGCAAAACTACGTTTAGAAGTCTTGGAGGATTTCTTGTGGATAATTAGTGGAGAGGATCTATCTGATAACAATAAATCTTTTACCATTGCGGGAAATTCAACTTCGGAATTGGATAATAACTTGAATAACCAACAATCTTTCAAACAAAATGAATATTATTATAACGCGGTTTCTTTTGAACGTTTAGCTGAAAAAGAAACTAAAATTAACAAATTAAACAGTTTACGTCATTGGCAATCTGCTCAGAAAAACTATAAAATTGCACATAAAATAGACCCTGATAATCCAATTTGTTTCCTTGGATATGCAAGATGCCTCCTAAAATTATCTAAATATACTCAAGTTATCAAGCTTTCAGATACATATCCAGGATTAAATTCTTTATCAGAATACTGGCATTTACGTAGTGTAGCTTATTCTAAGCAAAAAAATTATGAAGATGCTATGACATGCAATACTGAGGCACTAAGCTTAGATTCTGGCAATATTCCTGCTGGGAAATATAGAGAATTTATCAAAAAATTTAATGTAGATAATAAAATTGAACACCACATTGATCGCTATAAAAAAGAGTTAACATATAAAATAGATTATCTGAAAAATTCTCATAGTGATGAGAGTCCTTCCTATAAAATTCTATCAATTGATGGTGGAGGAATACGTGGGATATTACCAGCTTTATGGCTCAGTGAGATAGAATATCGAACCCATAGACCCATTTCACACCTATTTAATTTGATTGCTGGAACGTCGACTGGAGGAATCGTTGCTGCCGGATTATCGGCACCAAAGTTCAAACCTATCTATGAGACAACTTACGAAAATACAAAAGATCATATTGAATATGAAAATTCGAATTTAGTCCCAATATTTTCAGCATCGGAATTATTGAACATTTATAAGAACGAGTCAAACAAATTATTCTCTAAATCAACATCATGTTTCAATATATTTTCCAATGTGCACGACAGGTATACCGATGAAGGTCGTTCTATTATATTTAAAAAATATTTTGGTAAAACAAGATTAAGTCATTCTCTTACTGAATTGGTTATTCCTGCAACAAATCAAAATTTCTCGCATTTATTTACCCGCTATGATGCTAAAAATAGCAAGAATAACGAGGCAAATCACACTTTTGTTGACATATTAACGGCAACAACTGCTGCACCTACGTTTTATCCGTCTCATAAAATCGGTAATAAGACTTTTATAGATGGAGGAATGTATCTTAATAATCCAGCATCAACAGCTTATGATGAAGCTATCAGATATAATGTGCCAAAGGAAAAGATTTCTGTGCTTTCTTTAGGTACAGGATGTTATTTACCAGATCCTTCAAATCCTGATAAATATAATAATTTACTTTTTTGGACACAAACTCGACCTAAATTAATGATATTTGCACAAGAATATGAAACAGATAGTAATATGTACAAAGTGTTAAAAAATCGCTATCAACGATGGCAAGTCTTTTTTGAGGAGCCAATCAGATTAGATGACTATGAAAGTATTCCTAATCTTTTAGAATTAGGCTATCAATATATAGAAGAACTTGATTGTTCCGATGAAAATCCCATCAATAAATTGGTGGAGTCTTTTGGTCTAGAGATTGGAATCGATTAAAACGATATTAGCCGGTAATAACCTGTTAAAGATTTTCTTGGTCTTTTATTTAGACAGTTAATAATATAAAATCTGTATATTTCCTCGATATGTCTTTTTTTTATCAATTGAGAACTTTTTTCTAAATAAAATTGTCGATTAGTGTAAAATTTTCAGTCAGATCTATTAGATTTTCAACATTATTAAAGTATATTTGATTTTAACGATGCTCTTGATTTAGTGTATATGACATGTAAATAAGTTCTTTATTAAGAACGATCCCTATTCTGATACCTTGGTGATTAGTAACTTTTGAAATTCTTATGGTAAAAGTCATTCAAAAAATAGCAAACTCCTGAATTAATGTGTTTCACATGTAAATTGTAAAATGCTAAAGGCGAATTGCATTCAGATGGCGGGGGGGTTTTTTTTTTGATCTTTTATTAACCGAAATTTTAGCCATTTATAAACTGGTTAATCATTCATCCAATCTCTATTTGATCCTAAATTCTCTTCTGAATATTTATATTCCATGTAGAACATTATTGAATTTTGAGGTATAATTACTTTGAGAATTATGATCTCAAAGTAAAAAAAAAAAAAAAAGAAAAAAGTCAGATGCGAAACCGCCTACATGTTCTTATTCTAGTTCGTGATATTACGTGCCGCCCTTTGCCGTAATGTCCGTGCCATTCATAAAACGTTCCTGTGCGTGCCACACAATTTGTGCCATTTCGAGCATTCCCGACGCCAACACGTACCTCCACCCGTAACACTTTTTTTATAGGGTTGAGATGTTAACAAATGAGTATAAGCCAGATAGATGCTCTTGAAATTATAAATACAATGCGATTAAATTCTTCCTTTAGGTCTGAAAATTCTTCGAATTAGTCTACAAAGATATATTTAGCAAAATTTCGTAATCTCAATCAAATTCTTTAAGTTACACGAAATTTTGATTTTTATCAATCATAATCTTGCGATTATATTTCGGCAATTTTAATACCATTCGATTTTCTCAATGAGATGATTCGAATTGCATTTATAAAAAAAGGAAGAACTTCAGTAATGAAACCAGAATTACATAAGGCTAGTCAGTATTACAATACGCAAATTCCGGCAAAAAATCTAAAAATTAATATCGGTCTGCATTATAATGATTTATGAGCAACTAACATTTATTCTGCGATTATTTTCATCTTCATAAACTTATTTTTGATTTTTCTGAAAAGTAAAAAATTATTGGCATGTTGTAAATGTACATTATTTTCACAAATGACTTTCACAAATGACGTAAGTCAATTAATAATCCAAGTAAATTGAAAACTATTCAGAACACATAACATTTTCTTAATGTAAATATAGTGAATGTTTTTACTTTAAATAAAATTTGGCACCGGTATTTCGAGTTTTGGATTTCGAAATAGGTTTAGGTTTCGCATAAGGTTTCGAAAGCTATGATCAGAAGCTGGAGCCAAGGGTGTTCTTAAGTAGCACGCTAAATGTGAATAGAGATAGTGCAAAGAAATTATGGCATTATTGATTAAACCATTTTTGAAAACGATAGTGTGAATGTTGACAACTTTGATAGCATGGATAATAATATGCTCATGTATATGATTAACTTATGGTCGCGTTGGTGCTCAAATATTACGACCAATTAAAATATTGATTGAATTGATGCTTTAACATCTTTATCATTATTACCATTTAGCAATTATTGTTTTTTACAAATCGCAATAAAAAAAATAAAATAAAACCGATGAATCAACGAAAGGATAAAGCAATATATTTGTCACATCCAAAAATTTATCATATGATTTTCATAAATCTTATAATACTAAATGACAACCGTAATCCGGCATTTTGACTTTTGATTGGATGTTCTTTGTCAAACGAATATCATATGAACATATATATACGTATATTATATATGGAAATATCTGATATGGAAATATGGTAAAGCCGACCGTAATCTGTTATTTTGCCTTTAAGGTCATATGTCTAACACATGCCGATACATATCGTGCCTAAAAAGTTGCAAGTGTTAAATTGCTAAAGTTGCCTAAAATTACCTAACGTTAGCCAAACATGCAGAGAGTCTATTTTAGAGGTTAAATTGATGCTTCTCGCTTCCATATTTGTTAATATATAACTAGTTGTGCGCCTGCCCATGCGCTGGGAACTTTTTATTTTAGTATTGTTATTTTAAAATATATATTTACATTTATACTTGAGTTATATCACTTTTTTTTATAGAATATTTTGGATATACTGTATAAGCGAATTTATATCCGTATTATTTCATCGACAAACGCTTTTGAAAACTTAGTTTGTAGATAATTATTTTACAGACATGATTATTTTTTAAACGATTAATTCAATATATTGTATCAACAATTTTTTTTAAATTGCTCGATTTTAAACCTAAACTTAACTCAAATGAAAATTACTAGAATTAATTTGCCTGCGAAATTAGCTGTTGGTAAAATACTCTTATGGAACAGACTTGTCCGTGAATTAATCAGTTGCTAATAACTTTGCTGAAATAATTCTCTGCAAATTAAGATTTCTGTGAAGTAATTATTGATGAGACTGAGTGAACCTAATACCATTAAATAAATATTAAATAAAAGGATAAATATATGCAACGCACCCTGCGATTTGCTAATTCATCGCACACATATATGTAAACATATGTGTAGATCCGTGTAACAAAGTTCTATATAACAAAAATTTAAATTAATATAAGGTTAGGGTAAGGGTTGGTACTAGAAGTTAGAGTAGATGATAGTATACAGATATATATAAAATTTTGCAAGGAATTTTTTTTGTTAGAGCGTAAAAGGTGGTTAAGTATATGAAATTTTTTGATATTACAAATTTTGGAAAAATTTCTTTATTTTGTTACACAAAGAAAATTTGCACATTACACCTGATCTTCAAATTTAATTGGTAGATTTTTGGGGTGCGATATACAAGCACATCGCAGCATGCGATGCATAATTAAGTCCTAAATAAAAAACTCAATAAAATCGAATTAATATATTTAAATAAAATTGCAATAAATGCAATTTGAATCTTGATCTGTTATTGACAAAAAAAGTAGCTTATGTATACTTTTTCTGCTCATTTCTGAATTTATATCGATTCTGAATTGTCATTTTAGAATTGGTGTCCATTTAACAATTATTAAAAAAAAGCAAGCAAAAAAAATTTAGAAATAGTAATAATAATAATAAAATAAGAAATTAAAACAATTAAAAAAATATATATAAATGATAAATAGTGGATAAAAATGAATCAATCTAGATCACCTAAATAATAAATACTAGCTAAATTTTATATTATAGTTAAATATTCATATATATTTTAATAATTTTTGCATTCCCAATATAGAAATATTCGTATACGTTTTAGCAATAGCAGAAATCTGTTCAGTGACAAAGTAATTACCAAAATTTTTTTTAAAAAAAAATAAGTTAACCTTTTTTCAGGTATTTTTATGATTACCATTGCTCAGCATGGTGGTAGTACAGATTATTTATAAAATTTTCAATATAACAAATTTGCATCTCCAAGTTATTTCTATCTTGATTAGGTATGTGCAGGGATACGCCAATAAAAGAACCTTAAAGGCATTGGTTTAAAATTTCTTGTTATATTGAAAATCAGAATTTTTTATTATTCTTGCTCGAATTTCATATTAAGCACACTCTTTATTAGAGATTACAGACAAAGATACATAATGGGAGTAATGCTCTATTCCATCACTTTTCTCTTCCACTATTACATACTGTGCTTATAACAACTCATAACAACTCTACATACACTATGCTCATAACAACTCTATGTGCATATAAAATGTTATATGATAAACCATAATTGAGGATTGCTAACACTAAAGTATGGCACATCTTTCTTTTTCAATCTTTTTTTTGCGGTTCAAGCCCATGCTTATATTGTGGTAGGACCCTGAACATCTGGTATAGAGGTTATACTTTTTTTTTTTAGCAAAAACCCTTAAATTTGAGAAGCAAAAAAAACAGTTTTTGGCAATTATCCTGGCATCCAATAGTCCAATTTGAATGAACTGTTTTTTAACATAAAGCTCTCAGTGGGGCACATCTATCAAAAAAAAGTTATTCAATTCTGATTACTAGATTAGAAGTTATTTAAGTAAATAGAATTTGTTATTTTCAGAAATTAGATCAAAATTGGCCAAATTCCAGTTATGACCTATATGAGAGATGTCTAGGGTCCTGGTATGGTACAGCACATTCAACTTATTATATACAATATCAATTTTTATAACAGAGAGTTCGAGCCCATGCTATGGTGCAGTGCATTCAACTCAGTTTATATAACAACATCTATAAGTTTGAGCCCATACTATAGTGTAGCACATTCAACTCAGTTTATATAACAATATCAATAAGTTTAAGCCCATGCTATAGTGCGGCATATTCAACTTAGTAGAGTTCCTACAAACCCAGATCAAATCAAACTTTAGATCAGATTTGGGTTTGATTTGATTTGAAATCAAACCCAAACCCAAACTATGATTTGAAACAAACTTTTTAGTTAAATTTGAGTTTGGTTTGAATTTGAGTTTGAAGTTTGCAAACTAGTTTGAATTTGAATAATATAAATATATTTTTATATTTTAATTGATAATCTGCTAAGTCGACTGGAGAGTGATCATAGTGTAATATAATGCAAATCACATAAAAAATACTATAGGCGAAATGTGTGTACTTCTATTTAAAACATTTTCTTACTAAGTTAATGATACTTGTCAACTAATTGAAAGTTGTAGAGCTCATCTGTATGCATCTAACAGTAGTTAGATTATCCAAATCGGCCTAGAGAAAGTGAGATATTGTCAAAAAATGATTGGTCGACTATATAAAATCTCTATGTAAAAAATATTTGTTCCATAGAGATTTTATATAGTCAGCCAATCATTTTTCAATAATATCTTGCTATCTACTAGGCCAATTTGGATGGTCTAACCACTATTAGATGTGTTTCAATGAGCTCACAACTTTCAATTAGTCAACAAAATTATTAGCTTAGTAAGAAAAAATGATTAAATAGAAGTACTCTATATTTCACCTATGATCACTTACGTAACTTGTTTAAATTTAAAAATATATTTATGTCATTCAAATTAAACTAGTTTGCAAACTTCAAATCAAACTCAAAACAAATTTAGTATAGTATTTGGGTTTGGTTTAAATTTGATTATTTTTTATTTGAATTTAGGTTTAATCTCAAACTTTATAAAATTTATAGTTCGAGTATGGGTTTGATCAAACTTAAATCAAACCCAGATCAAACTTTGGAACCCTACAACTCAGTTTATATAACAACATTAACAAGTTCAAGCCAATGCTATAGTGCAGTACATTCAACGCTTTATGCATAACGACAAGCAGGAAGCTAGATGCTAGATACAATGAATGAGAAAGATTAGAGGGATAGAAGCCAGATTATAATTGAGCACTAAAGAGAACAAGTAATAAGACAAGTGAAGAAAGAAAGCACTAAGATTCACCATTTTTTCCCACATGTATCTTTATAACTCTAGAGTTTCTACAAACCTAGATCAAATCAAATTTTAGGTCAGGTTTGGGTTTGATTTGATTTGAAATTAAACCCAAACTCAAACTATATAATTAAAAAAAATATTTGAGTTTAATTTGAAGCAAACTTTTTAGTTAAATTTGAGTTTGGTTTGAATTTAAGTTTGAAGTTTGCAAACTAGTTTGAGTTTAAATAATATAAATATATTTTTATATTTTAAATGATAATCCGCTAGTCAACTGGAGTAGAGATTGTACCCGTTGGGAAAACCTCTACCCAGTTACTATTAAATTACCCGGATATCCAGATAAATTACTATATTATACAAATGGCAAGTTCTACCCAGGTACAATCACTAAACTGGAGAGTGATTATAGTGCAGATTACATAAAAATTACTGTAGACGAAATGTGGCATGCTTCTATTTAAAACATTTTTTTTACTAAATTAATGATACTTATCAACTAATTAAAAGTTGTAGAGCTTATCAAGACACATCTAATAGTGGTTAGATCATCCAAATAGCCCAATAAATACAGTTAGACCTCCATAAATGCAAACTCCATAAATGCAATACCTCTCTAAATGCAAGTTTTTTTTATTCTATAAGATGTTATTAGTGCTAAATACACGTTCTATATTCTGTAAATGCATGTTTTCTTGAATAATATTTTATATTATACTAATATCTCTAAATGCACGTAGCCAATCAAATTTTAGTATTTAAGATAGGTTTTATAGTTTTGGTAGAAGTTACACAAACTTGATAATCTAATTTTAAAGATGCAATTTAATTGGCTTTCTCTAAATACAAACCTCCCTAAATGCATGTTGTAGGCTTGTCCCTACGAGTTGCATTTATAGAGGGTTGACTGTAGCAAAATATTGTTGAAATGATTGGTCAACTATATAAAATCTATATAAACAATATTGTTTATATAGAGATTTTATATAGTTGGACAATAGATTTTTGATAATATCTCGCTATTCATTAAGCTAATTTAAATAATCTAACTGCCATTAGATGTGTCTTGATGAGCTTTACAACTTTTAATTAGTCAACAAGTATTATTAACTTAGTAAGAAAAAATGTTTTAAATGGAAGTACACCACATTTTACCTATAATCACTCTCCAGTTAACAGGCAGATTATCAATTAAGTAACTTGTATAAAATAAAAAAATATATTTATATCATTCAAACTCAAACTAGTTTGCAAACTTCAAATCAAACTCAAATCAAACTTAGTATGGTATTTGGGTTTGGTTTGAATTTGATTATTTTTATTTGAATTTGGGTTTGATCTAAAACTTTACAAAATTTATAGATTGAGTTTGGTTTGATTTGGGTTTGATCAAACTCAAATCAAATCTGGATCAAACTTCAGAACCCTACAACTCAGTTCACATAACAACATCAACAAGTTCAAGCCCATGATATAGTGCAGTGCATTCAACTCGTTATACATGACAATAGGCAGGAAGCTAGGTGCTAGATGCAATGAATGAAAGAGGATTGGAGAGATAGGAGCCAAATTATGATCAGGTACTGAAGAGAACAAGTGACAAACCAAGCGAAAAAAGAAAGTACTAAGATTCACCATTTTCTTCCACATGTATCTTTATAATTTTTAGGGTTCCTACAAACCCAGATCAAATCAAACTTTAGGTTAGATTTGGGTTTGATTTGATTTGAAATCAAACCCAAATCCAACTATGATTAAAAAAAATATTTGAGTTTGATTTGAAGCAAACTTTTTAGTTAAATTTGAGTTTGGTTTGAATTTGAGTTTGAAGTTTGCAAACTAGTTTTGAGTTTGAATAATATAAATATATTTTTATATTTTAATTGATAATCTGCTAGTCAACTAGAGAGTGATCATAGTACAGACCACATAAAATTACTATAGACCAATGTGGCGTGCTTTTATTTAAAACTTTTTCTTACAAAGTTAATGATACTTGTTAACTAATTGAAAGTTATAGAGCTCATCAATATGCATCTAATGGTGGTTAGATCATCCAAATCAGCCCAATGAATAGCAAGATATTGTTGAAAAACTATTGGCCAACTATATAAAATCTCTATGTAAACAAATATTGTTTATGTAGAGATTTTATATAGTCGGACAATTGTTTTTTGATGATATCTCACCATCCATTGGGCTGATTTGGATGATCTAACCATTATTAGATGCATTTTGATAAGCTTTACAACTTTCAATTAGTTGATAAGTATTATTAACTTAGTAAGAAAAAAGTTTTAAATAGAAGCATGCTACATTTTGCCAATGATTACTCTCTAGTTGACAGGCAGTTTATCAATTAAGTAAATTTTTTAAAATATAAAAATATATTTATGTTATTCAAACTCAAACTAGTTTGCAAGCTTCAAATCAAACTCAAATCAAACTTGGAATAGTATTTGGGTTTGGTTTGAATTTGATTATTTTTTATTTGAATTTGGGTTTAATCTTATATTTTACAAAATTTATAGTTTGAGTTTGGTTTGATTTGGGGTTTGATCAACCTCAAATCAAACTCCAATCAAACTTTGAAACCCTAATAATCTTTGCATATATATGCATCTATAATCTCTATTGTATACAATTATATGCTATTACCTTTTTATATAAGTCTCAATTTCATATAAACTACAAATCAGGTTATCCTCACAATAATAAGTCTAGCATGACTTCGTCTATTATAAATCTGTACTTGCATAAAATGACATACAGTAGTGTATTGAAATTGGAAATAAATCAAATTCTAAGCATAAAAATCTTTTATTCTACTAAAGTGTATAATAAATGGTAATTGGTACTGCTTATTAATAATAATAAGAATAAAAAAAATTTTAATTTTACTTAGTCGTATCCAAAAACCATAATTAAACTATAAGAAAATTAAAAATAGAATCAGTTATGATGATATATTTTTAAATTTTTACATCTAATCATATATTAATGTCATAATAAATTTATTATAATTCATAATTGATCTATCCTATAAATTAATAATCAGTTACTATCCATTTAAAAAAATCAACTTTTTATACATGCTTTGTATTATTGAATTAAAAAATTGACTTCAATTCATCATACATACTGTATATTTGAAATTAAATAGATTAACTGAGATATAGATATTATTAATAACATACATTAGTGAGTCACTAATGTGAATAGTAGTTGCTTTTGCTATAAAAAGATTTTTAACAAAAGTGGGCATAGGGTGACATACTGTGTATTGCAAAATAGTAAGGTTTATAACAGTAAATTATAATAGAACTATAATAAATTTAATGCGAACTTTTAACCCTAACTACATATTATAATTATTAAAATAATGAGCAAGTTTTTTGTGTGAGAATTGTTTACAGTAATTCTTGATAGAAGCTACCGTAAAACATATTATATGCTAAGTTTATAACAGAATTTTTTATAGTAATTCATGATAGAAATTTTAATACATACTAATTCACCTTTTTATCTTTACTAATATAAACTGAATAGTGTATTTATAAGGTTTGTAACAAAATTTTTATAGTAACTAACAATGCTAGTCACTAAATAGTAAGAAAATTTTCTAACATAATTTTTACAGTAATTCACAATAAAATTACAATTTTAATGCAAATTAACAACCTTGATCACAAATTATATGCCAAGTAAGATTGTAACAGAATTTTTTTTAATTTATAACAGAATTATGATAATTCTAATATAACTCACTTTTCACTATTACCAGAATGGTATACAAGCTTTATAACAGAATTTTTACAATAGCTCATGATAGAAATTACAAGACTTTATTCTAATACAAACTATTTCAACCTTATACACTTTATATCATTAGAACAATGAGTAAGTTTGTAACAAATTTTTTTTTACAATAGCATGAAATTTTAATGCAAATAATTCATAACTACATATTAAGATCACTTAGTATTGAATATGTACAACAATTTTTAATTAATTATATATTATATACTAAGTAAGTTTAGTAATAAAATTTTTTATAGTAACATGATAGAAATTACAATAATTCTGCAAATTAACTTAACTTTTAACCAAATATTAATTAAAATAGAATAATAAGCATGTTTTGCAATGTTACAGTAACTAATGATAGAGTTATTATAATTTCAACAAAACTATCATAATTTGATCATTATTATTATATTATCAAGTAAGTCATACAACAGAATTTTTATAGTAATCCATGATAGATATTGTAATAATACTTATTGATAATTTACAATTTATTAATAAATTATTAATTTTTAAAAGGCTACTTCTCTATCAGTTTAGCTTTAAATTGAAATCTAAACAACTTATTAATAAATTATTAATATTTAAAAGGCTACTGCTCTATCAATATAGCTTTAAATTGAAATCTAAAACAAAGTTTTATTTTTTATAACATAAAAAAGAAAACTTGTAGATTGTTTTGCATTTTATAAATTTTTAAAAAAGGAGTACTGTAGTATTTTGTAAAGCTATTTTTATGTATATTTAAAGCCATTTACACTATAGTTAGAAGATAGATATTACTGTTATTTACTCTATACTTAAATTCAGGATCCATTTGCTCTAATATTTTCTTTTTCTCTATATTTCAATCCTGGGTCTGCTCACTTAAAATTTTTGATTAGTTGCATCTGAAAAATGTGACCTGAACATGGGAAATTTAACAGAATTATGTCGCATTGAATAATTATATAGATTATTAAATTATTATATGATTATTAATTTACAACAAGATGACGGAAATGTCATAATGATCATGGGAATTATGTAATTTTCGCAAATCTTTCCACATCAAGTCATATTTTTTGGATTTTTTGGTTATGACTATTCAAAAATATTAAAGCTGAATTGAAGTATAGAAATGTTACGACCATTCAAAAGTATTAAATAAACAGATCCAGAATTGAAGTATAGAAATAAGTTTAAATAGACCTCAATAAGATATGTTTTTATTTGTCAAACTAAATGCTTAAGAATAGGCATCTAAATCATTCTCTTAATATTAAAGGTTGCATAAATTTTATGCAAGGGTTGTTATACTAATATTAATTTTAAAATTTTTTCGATTTCTATATAATATATTGACCTGGGTCATAGGGTTCTAAAATTTGATTTGATGTTCAAATATTTGAATCAAATATTTGATCAAATTCAAATTTAAATTTGACTATATTTGATTTGATCAAATTCAAATATGGCCAAATTTGATTTGATTTGACAAATATTTGATTTGATTTGAAAATTACTATTAAAAATTCAAATTCAAATCAAATTCAAATTCAAATATTTGAATCAAATCAAATTCAAATCAGGGTCAATTTGATTTGATCAAATTCAAATTAATCTAATATTTGATTTGAATTTGAGGAACACTACTGGGTCATGACCCAGTTGATACCCTGACTAGAGATGGCACTGAAACTTTTTTTGGCAATTCTGAAAGTTTCAGATTTCAGATTATAGCTTCTGAAACCTTATCCGAAACTTGAAAACTCAACTAAAACCTGAAACCTTGACCGAAACCCAAAACCTTAACCGAAACCCCAAAACTACCAAAATATCAATAATTTATTTGTTTATTTTCTCCAACCAAAACCCTTTTGTGTCAAATCCAAAAATTTTAAGCTTTAGATTATAATTTCTGAAACTTTATTTGAAATTTGAAACCTCATCTGATACCCGAAAACTTATTCAAAACCTGAAACCTCACCTGAACTCCAAAAACTACTGAAACTTCTATATACATTTATTGCATTAATGAATTATATATCTCTTTCAAGTGCACTGATGTATGCTATCTATACCTTTAATATACATTAATCACATTGATGTATATTATGTCTTCTTAAAGAATACGATAAAATTTGAATATCTAGCGCCATTTGGGTTGAAATACATCCAACAATTTATTGCATGTGTACAATTCTTTTTGTTGTTATGATTCACAAGTATAATATGAAAGATATAATTCCAAAGTTTATATTCTGATAATCAAGGTTGCTTTTGCAAGCATTAGTTTTTTTTTTTTACTTTACTACGTAAAAGCTGGTATAATATCAAGTAATAATAAGTAATTAGTATGTCCATATCTAAGTTACTACAGAATTAAATAAATTGTTGGTATTAAAAGTCATCAAATATTCATTGATTTATCATTGGCAATTTTTATCACCCTAGAATTTTGAAATCAATTGTAATAATGGTATGATATTAAAAATAATGTTGACCAGCTTTAAAAAAAACCTGAACAAACTGAGACAGTGAAAACAAATATAATTAAAAAAAACGATCAATATAATGTTATAATTTATTCATAGATAATTTTACATTTTGGGTTCATTAAAAATAAATCAACTTTATAATAAATTTTAAAGGCAATAATTTTTACATTTTGGGTTCATTAAAAATAAATCAAGTTTATAATAAATTTTAAAGGCTTCAATATTACTTTTTTGAGTTTGGAATTATAGATTTGGGTTTCAAATTATAGTTTTGGGGTTTTAGGTTTCAGAGTTTTGATTTTTTTTAAAAATCTGAAATTAGTTTTGGATTAGAACCCTTCCAAAACTAGTTTTAGATAGGTTTCGTTTCAATGCCATGTTTGACTTTGACCCATAATTATTAACTCAGGTCACTAGTTTTTGACCCAGATAAGAGCTCTAGTATAATATAAAACAACTTTGCGTGGCCTATGTTATTTTTGATATAATTTTAATATTAGAAACATTTGTAGATACCAGGCACATTAGTAAATAGTTTAATTTAGTCGAGACCAATTTAATTTAGTGGTTTACATTACATTTCTTTCTCAAAAGAGGGTGACAAAACGTATATATACTATAAATTACCATAGAAAATACACCTGTGATCGGTACCCTTGATTTGTGCTAGTTCAATTTCAGGGTCATTAAACATAGTAATTTGTAAGATACCCGGATACAAATCAAATAACTATATTTAAGTGTTTTAACCTTTATAATATGGTAATATTATTTAATTTAAGGGTTACATATTCATTTAACGTGTTTATCGGTATCAGCTTTTACAGTCAGACCTCTTTTAAGTGCACCTTCTATAAGCGCATAACCTCTTTAAATGCACGCACAAGTGCTTCTAATTATATACTAGTACTTGACCTCTATATAAATGCAGTTTGTCTTATTATTCTCGTTATTAAAGTATGGTCACAAGGGGGTGCACTGAAAGAGTCCTAACTGTATTACTGTAAAACCAATTTCAACAGTCAATACAAGTTAATTAGTGATCTTTCATAGCCGTTTTGATAACAAGGTCTGATGTTCAAGAATTTTTTTTTGTATTCTTTTTATGTGTTTTCATTCTTTTTTATGTGTTATTTTTGTAGCAGTTCCAATTTACCTTCAGTACCTCACAATGCAATGCTATGAATATCAAAGATAAAAAAGATGAATAATACATCAGAGATCTAAGACTTGCAACATTGGACAATACAAGAATATAGGGAGATTTATGTAGCCTTACTATAGCTTCTTAAGTTTTACAAGGCAAACATTCACCAAGGCATCGGGTAAAGACCAGAAAATAACGATTTAATGCATGCGAATTTAGTAATAGTAAGTTTATTTAAACATTAAATTTATGCTATTACAATTCTTAACTCTATTGATTTATGAAATTTTTCACCTCGTTTTGATTATAATAATATTCAAATTCCTCTTCCTGAGCTGAAAAATTTTGCTAGACCAAAAAACCTTGTAGCGAAAGATATGGTTGAGACAAAAAGCTTTGCTAAGACAAAAATTGGGGTGAAAGGTTTTGTTGTTCCTGGTTAAGTGGAGAAACTTGGGAGAGTTAAAAATGCTGTTGAGGTAGGAGATTTTGCTAGAGTGGAAGGTCCTGTAGTAGAAAGTGTTGTTGAGATGAGAGGTATTGTTGAAGCGGAAGATCTTGTTAAAATAAATAATTGTTAAAATGGATTGTTTACCAAATTAAATAAAGTATCTTTTTACTATTGCTAAAAATATATTCATCGACATATAAAAAAAAAAACTCTTTCTGTTAATCACTTGTACACAAAATTTTCAAACTTAATTATTTAAAAAATCCTTATAACTTTATAATTTATTAAGTTAACCTGGCTTCTACTTTTAAA
>QKWP01002313.1:0-17114 GCA_003550325.1 Gigaspora rosea
TTATATTTGTTAAATTTTAAATAACTATTAAATAAATATTATTTACGATTTTATATAATTATATAAATAAGTTTTATATAATCGTTATATTTGTTAAATTTTAAATAACTATTAAATAAATATTATTTATAATTCTAATATATATATAAATTATAACTATGTAAGTCTACATTGGGTTTATAGATCTATGTAGAATTTTTAAATAAAATATACATAAAATATCTACATAACTCTACATAGAAACAACTTTGTGATGTTAATCGAATATGTATCATCAAATTAAGTTATTTAGATCTAAACCTCCTATTGGTACGTATTTATTTTCCTGGTTTTAGCACACAACAATAATATGTATTTTGAATTTTACTTGTATGTATGATCGTACTGGTCCTGCGCGGTATCGCATGCTGCGCAGCTATCTTATTATGTAATATGTAGCATTAGGACATAAATATTATTTCCTTTAAAAACCATATTACCGTATTGTCGCGAAATATCAGGCCGGGACGTTATTTAGAAAATCACATATACTCAAAATAGCATATATGGTTTCAAAATAACGCCCCGGCGCGTCTCCAAATAACGCGCACTCTATATCTGATATCTAGTTGATAAGTATGATGATCGTAAATTCCCGGCTGTAAATTATATTGATTCAAAATAACGCCCCGGCGCGTACTCTAAATAACTTGCCTATACTCAAAATAACGCGCCGGGGTGCATTATTTCGCGAAAATACGGTAAGTTAATTTTTTGTCCTTTTTTTATTTTTTTAACGCATTGGACATTATCCGATGGACAGCATTAGCTACCTGGATATATTCGATAGGTCTGTTGAGGGAAACTAACATTAATAAAAAATTATAGGCTTCAAATTGCTAAAAACTAATCTTTTGTGATCTTTTTATTACGCTAAATAAAAAATTACTGTATTTTCATATGAACTAATGAATCTTTATGATGATGAAATAACAGTAAATTTTGAAAAAAAATTTAAGATTCAGTATACACAGAGGTTGTTATAAAGAACTTGCAAAAGAGTGTCGACACTATTTTTACATTTTTTAGTCAATTAATTTCGTCAAGAGCTTAAATCGCCAAAGTTTCGTCAGATGAAACCATTTCGTCAGGTATCATTAACTTAAAATACGACAATGATTTAAGAAACTAGAATATATTTATTTTAATGGTCAGGTTATGGTTAAATATGAAATATTTTGCGTACAATTGTCTCCAAAGTATTGCATGGCTACGCGAAAAACAAAAAAGCATAACAATTTAAGCGCAGTATTAATCATTAAACATAAGCATATATGTTTAAATATAAGCAGCACACCAGTAAAAAAAAAAACATTTCAAAGTAGCTCTAATAATTAAAATAAAAATTCCGTTAAATAAATTTTAAAAAATAACAATGAATATATTTAGTGCCAAAATTTCATCTTTCAAAAACAGACTTATCAAAGCGTGCTTCTAAAATGAAATTTCGGGGCTCATTTATCTAAATTTACGGACAAATTAGAATATTTTCCGACAACCATTTCTTCAAAAATTTGGTTGCTTGACAACCCATTCATTCAAATTGTTTCCTAAGTTTACATGTTAATATGATATTCTGTACATCCATACCAAATAATGCTTGTTCAATATAGTTATTCACTATCGCAACAGTGTTATAAACAGTGTTTTATGCTATTCGCTTAAAATGGATACATTTATTTAACGCTATCATTATTAATATTTTTGACTTTAAGCGGAATCAGTCGGGCAGTAATAAATTGCAAGACTTTCCGGTTGATTAAAGTCACCTAATGATCTTAATGCTACACAATCAGGACATATATTAACAAATTCATCTGAACAATTGCTATGTCCGTCATCATATAATAAGGTCAAGAAATTAGGATATTTCAAATTCAAATTTGTGTTTTTTATAGTTCCAGAAAGAATTTTTGTTCTAGAAAATATTGATTTATCCCATGTTATGACGACTTGTTTTGAATTTTCTTGATCTTTAATTATGCTAAATTTTGTAAAAAAAAAAATTCATAATAGTAAATAAATATTATAATAGAAAATAATTCTTATGATGAGAGGTAAAAAATAAAGTAAAATGGGTAATACCTGTATTCAAAAGTAAGACCTTTGAGTTCTTGTAAAATGTTAACATATTTTCGCTTATACAAATCATGAGCAAATATGCAAGAACTTAAACCACTAGTTTTATCATGAAAGTGATGAGCAGTTACTATGGTAGATCGTCTATAGTCATAAACATAATTGTTACTTAAACGCAATGTACATATTCCTAAGAGGCTACAAGAGTTTTTTTGATATGAATGAGGAATAGGTATACTTTTGATAGAGCTACCTTGAAGATCTATATCTATTTTTTGACTAACTAAATTCCTCTCAATTCTATATTTACTAAAATCAAAATTATTCGGATAACCAATCACGACCCATCCAACTTCCAATGAATATTCTTTTCTACGTGATTTGAATTTTGTTTTAGTACCAATTCTATGAAGAAGAATGACCGGCTTTTTACTATTTTCGTATACAATACGCATTCCAAAAACATCATCTTGTTTAGATTTACTCATGATCATAGCAAATATTTGGTAATTTGCACTCGGAAGATTTTTTGGTATACTTAATTCATAAGCATATGGTTCCATCTTGGACAAGTCTAACACGAAATTCAAAGAATCAACCTTGGAATGAAAAATTGTCTTGTCAAAAACACGAAGTACTTGATCTCGCAATTCTTTATTTAAAAGTTCAAAAATTGATATAACTTTAATATATTTAACAACATTCCAATTTTTTTGTTTAATTGATTTAGCCCATACATTAAGATCTTCGTCACAAGAAATATCGATATTTTCATCACCACCAAACCAATTTAAATTCTGAATTTGTGTTGCTCTTGATCCAGAAGCAATATTTCCTTGACTACTTACAATTCCAAATCCATTATACGGGCCAAATCCAGTGTTGGGTAATATTTCTTTGTTACTTCCACCAATTGTTTGATCTTTGTTTGTTAGGTAAGTATTATGAGAATCACTAGCATTAAGTGTTTGCAATGCAAATCCTCCCAGATATACACCTTGCGCCCAAAATTCTCCAAACGTTTTCGTGACCTCTATTAAATTTTCTCGTTGTTTATCTTTAGGACCTCTTAATGCATCAATAACATCATTTTTAAAATGTTCAGTTGGCTCAACATCATTTTCATCCACAGTAAATTCTGCCCTTATACGATCGAAAATTTTATATTTTGCAGAACTTTTGTGATCACTCTCAGTAGCGGTTGTTGATTGTGATTTAAAACCAATCAAAAACTTTGACCATGGTAAAAATGTAGAGATACCTCCTTCAATTATATGATTTTTTACATAAAGTTCCTTACATTCATTATCACAGGTTTCGTAATAATTGACATTCTTATTATATAATTTAAATTTACAAAGTTTTTTGAAATTTACTAACTTATAGTTAGATATATGTGGTTCTATTTTAGTTATATTAAACCCATGCTCTAATTTTAGTCTATAAATAATTTCACTCGCATCATGTTTTTCCACAATAAGATTTAGAATATAACCATAAAGTAGTATGTCTCGTAAACGGATTGAATTTTCTTGAGATTTATCAATTTTGTTTCCATTCAAATCTTCAAAGAAAATTAAAGAATCATTCATTAACAATAATTCATCATCTAACATACGTGATAAAATTTCACGAATTTCATTAAGTAATGAATGAGGTTTAAGATGCCTATATTTGGCTCTAATTTGTTTATTAACTATAATTGCGACTTTTTGCATTTCCATCCTTTTGAAATAAATAAAATATCAAGTTTCATAAAAATTTATTTTTTTGTAATGAAACTAAAGGGTATTATACGAAATGTTCATTTTTTTGACACATTCTTATCAACGTTGTTAAGAATTCCTTTAAAGTTTTTCATTTGACATCACGCGCATAAACAAATTAGGAAATACGGAGTTGAAAACGCCGTAACCTCATTTAATTTATTTAATTTTCATTTTGTATTTGTTTGAACACAGAAAAAAAAAATTGTATCTACTGTTTAATTCAAAAAATGCCAATTATAGAAAGATAATAGAGTTCATCTTATGTATGTACGGAGGACAGTGAAATCATATAATTTTGTGTTTATAACACATATGTTTCACAAACTATCGTTACTTTTTTATCGAATATTTAGGAATATCATTTATTTCTTATTTTCTTTATTTTTCAAAATGTTATCATACTTACAACGAGCAATTAGTTCTGGTGATATTAAGCCATTAATTATAAATCATTTACATATCTTCAAACAATTTCAACAAAATCTTCTTATGAAATAACCAAAGTATATTTTGATGAGACTAAAAAATTTGTTGTATTAAAGAAGATTTCTAATGACTGTTATTATTCAGAAAATGTGAATAATAAAAATTATACGGAATTTGTTAAAGAGGTACTGTATGAATTGAATCTAATCGTGAATATTTATTAGTATTGGTTACATAGATAGAGTTTTTATATTTTTACTTTTTATTTTTTTCTAAAATGCCGTAAAAAGTATATAAAAGTGAACTCTGAACTTTCTCATAACAATGTTATTCGATTTTTTGGATCAAGTCAAGGTATTGTAATTGTGAATTTATTGTTATATACAATTAAAATACAGTATACAAAACTGAAACATTATATATTTATATTGACGCACTAATTCATTAAATTCAATAAATTCATTAATATAAACTTTTTTTTTTTATAAAGATTCTTTGAACAATTTTTACATAGTGCTAGCATATTGTAATCAAGGAAATCTTAGAGAATATCTTTTTAATAACTTTCAATCTCTTGAATGGCATGAAAAAATTTTGATGGCCAGACAGATTGCAAACGGGCTTGGTTATATTCATGATCATAATATTATTCACAAACGTTTGGTAAGAAATTTTGTTAAAATGCTTTCAAACTACAAATTTTCATAATTTTTGATCTAACTTTCGAATAATAAATAATATAGCATTCGAAAAATATATTGGTCCATGATAAAAATATGATAATTACAAATTTTGGATTTTTAAGTTATTTTCATGAAAATGAGCTAATATCTGCGTATACGGATCCGCTACTTTTAAAAAACAGCACTTATGTCTTGGACAAAGCCTCAGATGTTTATAGTTTTGGAATGTTACTTTGGGAAATATCAAGTGGTTGTATTCCATTTAAAAACAATAGTATTTCAGAAATCACTTCTTATCTGCTGAAAGGTAGAAGAGAATTACCAATTCCTGATACACCATCAGAATACCAAGAACTTTATGAAAGGGCTTGGAGTGATACTCCTTTGGATCGCCCTTCAGTTAATTATATTAAAGCGTCACTTGATAAGATGTTAAGTTCGTACCATCCAACAAAAAAACAAGATTCATTTAGTACGGTAGATAGTGGATATAGTTCTGGTAGACAATCTACTACAAGCTCGCAAAGTATCTCGTTACCTATAGTAAATTTACAAAATAACGGATCAAATCATTCACAATCATCATACATTTACTCGGAATCTCCTCCTAAGCAGCCTGCTCCTATAAATTTACCAATGAAATCAAGTTCTCCTGCCCAAGTATCTTTATTACAAACAGATAATCAAATTTTAATTGATCGTTTTAAACTTGATTATGGGTATTACTATATAGACAAATATTTTGAATCAACGGAAAGAATGTTTAAAAGTGATAATTGTAATCTTGAATATCCCATAGAGAATAATTTACCTTTAGTATACATATATCACTCTCATCTTACCAAAACAACAGAACCCAATCACAGAATATTCAATTCCAATTGGAAAATATTCATTCATGAATATGATCAATTAATCAATAAATCATCATTACTTGAAATTAATGATGAAAGCGAACTTTCAACAAATGCCATTAAAATACTTTTTCCAATTGCAAAACTTTCTCATAATGGAACTCTTGCTCCATATATTACTTCCTTACTTCAAAGTGCAATTGATAACCCGCAAAATCCTCAAAAAATGACCAAACTTAAAAAGTTATGCAAACAATTCTTATTATTAGATGTCACACTAGGAGGATTTATAATAATTAGAAATTTTGATAAAAATAATTCGAAAAATTGTAAAGATTTGGAAAATATAAAGGCACAAATTTCATGGACGATAGACTCGGCACAATGGTCATTTCAAAATCCTTTTAAATTTTCAACTTCTAGAAATTTTAATTTTAAAATTGAAGACGCGAATGGAACCTATATAAATGATCTTGATGAATTGGTATGTTTTATAAACTTTAAATAATTTAAATTATCTTGTCGCATTAAATATTATAAACAATTAAATAATTGAATTTTTATGAATCATCTATGATTATTATTATAAGGAATGTTACTTAAAAAGGGTATTTAGTTGCGAAAGTGTCAAGATCATTTCCTACAATAAAGTTGTGCCACTTTTTAATTTATTTAGTCAAGAAATGAAAGTAAAGTTGAAACCAATTTTCAATTTACATGATATTAACTTTAATCAGTTTAACAAACAACTTATTGATAAAGTTCCAGAAACTCATCAATTTCTAAAGATAACTGATTGGATATCTGATAATAACATTTTAAATCTTCCATTTTTGTTTAATAATTGCTCTTTAAACTATGGACTATCATTTAATTCTACTAGAATTCTTATTGGTAAAAGACCTGCTTTTCAATTTAAATCTGAACCTTTTATCATTCAACAAATATCAAAAGTTGTTAGATTTGTTCCTTTGGATTCTAAACGTAATTCATTCCTATTAGAAGGAAATTGTTCAACTGATGGAAAATTGGAAAGTCTTTTCTCAAAGAATCCTTTTATAACTAATCCTTTATTAAAGAATGATTCATCAGTAAATGATATGCATTTCTATATTGAAGATAAGCATGTTGAATTAAAATTTAATGAAAATGACATCTTTCCAACAACAGAATTATCATACGCTATAAATAATGCATTAAATGATAATAATCCATATAAAGCTCTTCATAATGTTTTTAATGAATTTGGTCATGTAATTTGTATAGATATGACTATTGGTGGAAAATTAAATAGAATACATTCTTATCCTTATATAGAAAATGATCGATATACTTCAAAAAAGCCAGAAAAATCTGTTAGATGGGAAACTAATGAAAAATGTATTGAAATATTAAATGAATTAGAAAAATTACATGAATCATTTGATTTGACTTATTTTTTTAATGATGATGGTCAAATAATATCGATAAATAAAAATGATATTGAATCATGGATTGAAAATAATTCAAAAAATGTTACTCAATGGCAAATTATAAAAAGAAAAACATTTATTCCTATGCATCAAATTTTTGATAACAATATTCAAGAACAAATTGAAGGATTAATCAAGAATTTAGAAATTCCTAATGTATTGATGATTGGTGTAAATCATTTTAATAACTCTAATATTAAATTTATTCGGATAAATTTAGATCAATCTTTAGAAAGTGATGATTATAAAGTTTATGGATCTATTTTTCAGGGAAATGAAGATAGATCGAACTTTGTTATTAAATTTCGGTCAAAAGATTATTATGGATTTTCAGAATTTATTGAAGTTCCTAATAATTATCATCAAAATGCGTAAGTAATTATATTCTTTTAGAATTCTTCTTTTGTGTTAATGCCACTATAAATTCAACTTTGGTTTATTCCCATTATTTAGACCTTTTACCGTTTATTGGATGCTAGTAGGAAAGCCATCTTTGGTTAGTTATTATAGTAAACGTACAAGAAACATTAGAATTAAAACTGGTGAAGCAAAAATTAAAGAATCTACCATAACAATAACTAATCTCAAAGATCCATTATCTCAATATTGTTCAATAATGACATATCTGGATTATCCACCTACCAATAATGAACCATCTTTTGAAATATCTCTTGTATCTTGGTCAGAATACAAAATAATTTTAAAACTTTCTGATAATTCTTCATCTCAAAATGATAATCTTTTTCAATTATCAGATTATGTATTAAATTGGCGTATTATTTATTCTAATCAAGGACTCCGTATTAATTTAGATACTAATGATGTGTGGATATCCCCTGCCATAAAACTTGTTCAAAACCTTTACACTAAAGATGTATATGATGTGTTTATAAAATGTTTATAAAACTTATAATAATTGTTATAAATTTGATTTCTATAAGACTTAATTGTTTAAAAAATTTCATATATGTCGCGTCTGATGTAGCAATTAAAGATATCTAAAATAGTTATTTATGGCTATTTAAGATATCTAAAATAGTGTCACGGTTAAAAAATTTTTAACCCGTGACTTAAATGCAAATTGGTAACACCAGAAGACTCCAGTGACCCAAGCCATCCGAAATTACAATGCTTTTGGTTGTGGCGGAGGCTTGGAGATAATGATTTGTTTCCAGGAGTTGATTATATGCAATGGGAGAAGAAACCGGTTATTGTTGTTCATAAATTGTTGAATAAACTAATAATTGTTGGTCCTTGGTGTTGGCTCGCCATGATCATAATCATCTTGGCTTGTAGGGATGGCGTAGGAAGGCTTTTTCAAACATTAATTTTCGCGGCCCGCACGCAACGATGCTTCACAACATTGTAGGTACAGTACAAAGCGTCACAGAAAGATTAGAGCGTAGTAGTTCTTATTGATTTAAAATGTATTTAAAACCTGAGTTTTCACCTTAATAAAGTTCATCTCAGACTTCAACTATCTCCTTAATACGAATTAATAAGAAACTGTCCTTTAATAATAAACCAACTCAAGTTGCGACTGGAGCTAAACTGTGCGATCGTGCACATTTCTCTCCCAACCAGTCGTAACAATAGCTATTCCAGATATTTAAAGTTGCATCTTTAAATATTTAAAATTATCGTACTGCCATGTTGTTACTGGCATACCAAATTTTGACTATATTTTGTGCAGATCTTTTTTTTTTATTCGGTTCTAAAACTAATAACACTGTAAATAGCATAAAAAAATTTTACGTATAATACTTTCAAGTTTGTAATATAGTAGTTTTCTTTTCTTTTTTTTTTTTTTTTTAGAGATTTTTTACTATAGTATTAGAATTTGTGTAGTGAAGCATGAATTTAGCAAACCATGTTTTACAACTTGTTTTACAATTTAAGATGGATTAGAAAATAACATAACATGCAATACAGTACGAATATAAATAACATGGGCTACAAATCTAAAATATTTGAGAGAAGGCTAACCATTAAGATACATACACTTACGACAGATTACGGTATGTTCCCCGAAAGTTAGTTCCCCGCCAGCTCATTTTTCCGAAACTATATCCTCGACAGAATGTTTCACCTACAGCATTTTTTGTTGACAGAATCTTTCCTAGACATATCATGTTTCCGATATCCCCTTTCCTTGACATCTCATATTTTCGACAAGACATTTATCTGACATGACATATTTCTAATTTGACTTTTCTCCGACACTAAGTTTTATTGAATGCACTTTTTCCGACATGAACGATAAACCCAGTGATCATCACATCACGTGAAATCATGCAACTACGTCATTTGTTTGCTAGCACTAACAACTTGGCCTAAATTATACTATCACCTAACCCTAATCTAACCCTAACTCCAACCCTAATTTAGGCCGAGTGCTTAATCATGTGATGTGATTACCACGAATACATCACTATTCTTGAAACTACCCAATAAACGAAATTTCTAATTGGGGAAAGATCTCGTCGGAAAAAGATATTGGAAACATGTCATGTCGGAAAAATATTCTTTCTGAAATACATCATGTTAGTAAAATGTCTTTTCGAAAATATGTCCTGTCAAGGAAAGGGGATGTCGAAAACATAGTATGTCGAGGAAAGATTCTGTCAACAAAAAATGCTGTAGGTAAAACATTCTGTCGGGGATATAGTGTCGGAAAAATGAGCTGGCGGGGAACTAACTTTCGGGGAATCAAGCAACAATGTTACGACGTAAGTACGTTATAAGTAGTGTTGGCAATTTTACCGGCCAAACCAAATTTGTTGGCCTTTTTCGGCCAAAAAATTGCCAAAAAAACATATGAATTTGGCCGAATTGACTGTTTTTTTTGGCCGGCCAAAAATATGTTTGGTCGGTAAAATTGCCAATCCTGGTTATAAGGGTGCGAAAGTGCTCTACGTCTAAATATCAAAACTATATATACTAACAAAACTAACCAAACTACTCTATCTTAACTCTAATAATGGTAAGGCTTCGATTAAGGCGTGGATAGACTTGGTCCGAGTAACTAGGGTCTAATAGGGTCTAGATTATATCACGAAGTTCTAATATGAAGTCACGGGATTAGACTATTACGAGTTTCATCTATCGGGGGCTATCAGTTTATTAATAATAAAAGTTTATTAATTTAAGGATTATATCACGAAGTTCTAATATGAAGTCACGGGATTAGACTATTACGAATTTCATCTATCGGGGGCTATCAGTTTATTAATAATAAAAGTTTATTAATTTAAGGATCTTTTCGGAATAATTACTAGAGCTAACATTTATGCTCTAATTTCGAAGGTAATCACTCAACGAAGTTGAATTCTATCTAGGCTTTTCCTTAAGCTTAGATCTTCAGAACTTCCGAACTCAACTGAGTAACTTTATTATAAAGACAAAAGACATCGTATTTATACTGTTTACATTACTGTGTCTTTTGACTGAACTTGTTCGCTTTTTCTACTAATCTTACTTGTTTTAACAAGTTATCAGATTCGATATATCAAATAAATTCGATTGATTAAATAAATTCGATGTATCAAAAAAAAATTCGATATATTAGATAAATTCAATACATTAGATAAATTCGATATATCAAATAAATTGAACTTATCCCACTTATCAAATCTTCTAACTGGATGAAACAGGTAATGACTGACTATACTAAGAATACTATATTCGTGGGGGGCTATGTCAACTATGTCAAGTTTTACTAAATATATTGATATTGTACATATTGACTAAAAATATACAGGAATCAGGATAGAATAATAAAAAGAAAAGAAAATCGGCGTGACTATACAACGTACAAGAATCCAAACACTCTCAATAGCTCTTTAGAAGCAAAATATAATTAAGCAAGTATATTATAATAATGGTGTCACTTAATGTCCCCAGGCAATTGATACCTCGTGATTAAAAAAAAAAAGAAAAAAAGTGTCTATGTAAATACTTTATTGAAGCCGATAATTGGAGTACTTGATTTAAGGTATTATTTGACTATATGTTGTTAATCGATATATAGAAAGCATTACTTGTACCGGGAATGGGAATTTAAAAGCATAACTTGAATGTAGTGATTTGAACCGGTTGTGCTATAATCGGTTAACCGACCCGAACCGAATAAATTTCGGGTAACAGTTGAGTAAATGCTTAATCGGTTGATAAAATGTAAATGACCAATGTTGACTAAACTACTGTCAACCAAAAATTTGCTGGTCAATGGTCAAAGGGCCTTTAGTCAAACTGGTCTTGTCAAATTGGTAATAATTTAATTATTAAATAGTTTAATTATATAAATATAATATATAAGTTATATATAATTTAACTTTTTAATAAATTTATTTATATTTATATTATAGCTAACAACAAATTTATTGCTATAAAACAAATAATAATTATTTAATAAACTTAAATAATTTATTTTAAATTTTTGAACTAATAAATACTCTTTATATACAAACTAAAAAGTATTAAATAAATCAAATTATTAAATTAGCTAAATAGTTTAATTTAATTACTGTAGTTAATATAAATATATTATATATATTTTTTATTTGACAAATTGGACCAGTATTAAACCCTTGGACCAGACCAGTCAAATTGGTCTAGTCAAGCTTGACCATTGACCAGTCCAACCCAACACTGTAAATGATATAGCAAAGGTCCCAAAAGTTCTGAAAATAAAATAAATGAACATAGTAGATGAAACAAAAATTTGAGTAAAGGTCTGAGAATTTCTGAAAGTAAAAGTGAAGTAATCTTAATTGGTTGAATCAGTTAACACTAGAGATGGGCAAAATGGTATTTTTCTACACCATGCATGCGCATGGTATACTGGATGCATGCATATTATATGCATTATAGCTAATTCTGGTCAGAAGTCTGCAGACTAGTCTGAGTCTAAATATTTTATATGTATTTTTTGATGCTGAACAAGTTTTACTTAGTGCAAGAAGTAAGAATTAATTAGTAAAAATTTGTGAATCATAAGATTTTATAGAATTTTATTAATAAAATTTTACAAAATCTTATGATTCAAAAAACTTTACTAATTAATTCTAACTTAATTCACTAAGTAAACTTATTAAGCACCTAAAAATACATTAAATGGCTAAGTTGTTTTTATTTTACTTAAATTTGGAGGAAAGATATATAATTTTAGATTTTTGATCAAAAAAGTCAAATTTATGCATCTTTTCACCAAATTTTAAGTAAAATAAAAACAACCCTACCAATTTAATGTATTTTTAGCTGCTGAACACGATTATTTAATGCATAAAGTTAGAGTTAATTAGTAAAAATTTATGAATAATAGGATTTTATAGAATTTTATTAATAAAATTCTTCAAAATCTTATAATTCACAAAATTTTACTAATAAAGTCTTACTTTGTTCACTAAGTAAACTTGTCCAGCACCTAAAAATACATTAAATTGTCAAGGTTGTTTTTATTTTTCTTGAAATTTGGAGAAAAGATGCATAATTTTAGATTTTTGATCAAAAAAGTCAAATTTAAGCATCTTTCCTCAAAATTTCAAGTAAAATAAAAACAACTTTGCCAATTTAATGTATTTTTAGGTGCTAAACAATTTTATTTATTGAATTAAGCTAGAATTAATTAGTAAAGTTTTGTGAATCATAAGATTTTATAGAATTTTATTAATAAAATTTTACAAAATCTTAAAATTCTCGACTTTAATTCTAACAAAATGCACTAAGTAAGCTTGTTAGAATTAATTAATAAAAAGTTGTGAATTTTAAGATTTTGTAAAATTTTATTAATAAATTCTATAAAATCTTATGATTCATAAAATTTTACTATTTATTCTAACTTTATATATTAAATAAACTTGATCAGCACAAAAAAATACATATAAACATATTTAGATTTAGTTAGTTTGCAGACTTAAGTTTGAAAATTTTGAAACTAATAAATTTTGGAGTCTGAGTTTGATCTGATCCTAGATCAGACTCAGATTAGACCAGACCTGGACTAGATCTAGAAGCACTAGTCACACCAAGATAGTTATTTTGGTAGCAAAATTATAAAGTTATTTATTATCAATTATTTTTTTGTATGGTCTTATAGTATTAAATTGCTTAGACCATGCACATGCATTGCATGCATGCATACATTATGCGCATGGTGCCTATCTCTAGTTAACCCCCAAATATTTCATTTTGAATAACTAATTAAGGAAATTTTTTTGGTTCAAATCATTACTTGAATATAATGTATATATTAAGTAAGATTAAAAAGCATTTAATTTCCATAAGTGTTTTTCATAGGGGTGATTTTCTGATTTATGCTGATCATACCCAAAAATTGGTTTGATTCTGGTCAAATTTGAAAACTCATTATCAAGTGCAAATGATCTGCAAATTTGACCAAAATTAAACCAATTTTTGGGATACAATCAACATAAATCAGAAAAATTACCCTATATATAGATTACTTGTTTTGTATATACATTGTGATCAGTATTGAAAATCTGGTTTGAAATTTATGTTCTCATGAGAACATATTTATTAATTTAATGTTCTCAAAAATTTTTTTATGTTCTCAAATAGAAAAAAAAAATTTTTTCTTTTTCTTTTTTTTTCTTTTTCTCTTTTTTTTCTCTTTTTTTATTCTCACTCACTTTTTTTTATACTTACTCTCTCTCCCTTCTCTTTTTCTTACTTATCTTTTATAATTTTTTTTAATTATTTTTAATTTTATTTCAATTACTAGTAGTGAAATTTACTAGTAATTATTCCTGTATAATTATGCATAGCAAAATAAATAAATACTATATTTTTATTATTAGAATAAGAGTTAGAGTTAATTTTAGACTTAGAAAAAATGTATTATATAGTAAAATTTTATAAGAAATTTTTTTTGTTAAAGTATAAAGAGTAGTTTTATAAGCAAAATTTGTTTTGCATGTTATCTGATCTTTAATTCTAATTGGGTTAGTAGAATTTACTACTAGTGAGAAATAAGATTATTTGTTTAAAAATTATTAATAATAAAATAATAAAAAATATAATATATTCAACTAAAATATAAAAATAAATAATTTTACTAAATCAAACACTACTATTCAACACCACAATCATTTTTACCAATCAAATTTTTTAAATGCAGCACAATTTAAAAATTAGGTATAATATAAAATTTTTTGTTGTTTTGCTATTTTTTAAATAAATCTTCTAACTTATAATTTTATCTATAAAGCTATCTTTTTTTATTAAAAAAATTTTTTGCAAAATTTTACTTTATCTAATGCTTACTCTAACCCCTAACTGTTAATTCTAACTAAATATTTATTAAATTTAATTTTGGTTCATTTTTTTGTTTATTTTTTGATATTGAGTTTTATATTGTACCAAATACTAGTGTTGAACAACAGTAGTATAATTTAGTAAAACTGAAAATAAATATAAAAATAAATATAAATTCATATAAATATTTATAAAAATAAATATAATTTATAATGAAAAGCTTGATTTATCAAATTAAAAAAAAACTTTATAAAATTGAAATAGATACACCAATAAATTATATTTAATCCAGGATTTTTATATAATTCAAGAACAATTAAATTGTTCTCTATTTCAACTATCTAATAATTAAATATTTATAAGCTTAATTATTTTAAACTCCTATATCATATGGGCTGATTTAAGTAATTTATAAGTAGAGCTTATTTTTTAAAAAACTTTAAGGCTAAATAACTTCTAATCTACTGGTCTGTTTTAAATGATTTTACTACCAAAATGTTTGCCTCTTTGAGACGATTCCAACGAGCCCAAAATCATTAAAATCCAATCACAGGATCGCAAGATAATGCGTTGTCAAATAGTGACGCACCTAGGGGTGGGGTTGATTGGTTAGACATAGGACTAACCAATCAACCCCACCTCCTAGGTGCGTCACTATTTGATAGTGCATTATCTAGCGATCCTGTGATTGGATTTTAATAATTTTGGGCTCGTTGGAATCATCTTAAAGAGACAAACATTTTGGTAGTAAAATTATTTAAAACAGACCAGTAGATCAGAAGTTATTTAGGCTTAAACTTTTTAAAAAAATAAGCTCTACTTATAAATTACCCCATATGTTAATAAAAATAATATTTATTACTTTATAAATTTGTATAAAGAACATGTTCTTCAAATTTAATGTTCTCAAGAAAAATTTAATAAAGAACATTTTAAATTTTGTAAATATTCTTAAATTAAAAGTGATGTTCTCATGAGAACATGAGAACATAAGATTTTCAACACTGATTGTAATAGGTATAGTAATGCCATTTTTCTTTATTTATTATTATTATACAGTGCAGACTATAGTACTCCAGATATAATATATTACACAGAAAAATTCAAGATCGTACCTGGTACTATATTTAGTAATTTTTCTTATAAAAATTTTTTTTACATATACCTGCCAGGTATTTTGTATTAAACTATATAAATTTTTTAAGAAGATTACTTTGATGTGGGGCTACTTTTAGGCCCAGAACATGTCTCTTTAAATAGATTAAAATGCTGTCTATAATTAAAATTTTTAAAAAATATATATGAATTTACTATATAACTTTGAGCTAAGATTCTTTTAAATCTTACTTATTAACTTTAAATTAAAATTTTCAGAAATATAGAACAAGGAGAAAAGAAAAAATTAAGCTTAAAAATTGAATTAAAATTTTGCTAATTTTGTATAAAACAAAATGTAACTTCGCCAAAAACATTTTTTTTGATTTTAAGGTTATGAGTATATATAAAATCATGCCCTGAACAACTTTATTTAGGCAACAGAAGTAGGTTATCTTGTAAGAAAAATGGGTTATCTATGTACTAAAGTTAAAATTTTTAGGGTTTCGATGTAAACCCCCTTTTTTGTCAAGATAACCTCTTTGTGCGTCTAAGTAAACTTGTTCAGCAGGTAATTTTACTTGTATTAGAATCAAAACACACTTTCTCAAACCTTTTACTAAGTGAAAAATAGGGTTAAAGTTGGGGAAAAAATTTTTTTTCTAAAAAAAAATTTTTTTAAAAAAAATTTTTTTCAAACTTTAACCCCATTTTTCACATAGTAAAAGTTTGAGAAAGCATATTTTGACTTTAGGGGGCATTCATAAATAATATTATGTAACCTACACCTCATAGTAGCAGGGATGATAAATGACCTAGTCACTTGCCAATTTTTCAAATGTTCTTAAATAACCTCAAAATGACTGCTCATTTGAGGTTATTCAAATTTTGGGTCATTTGGAAATGACTCGTGACCAAATGACTATGGTTATTTCTAAATGACCAGAATCATTTGGTCATTAGATCATTTTGTATAGAGTTGACATTCTACTATTATGAAAAACTTGTTTTAAATAATATATATGTTCATATCATTTCAATTCATACCAATTATTAATTAATATACTATTTGTAAATTCAAAAATAATTTATATAATTTTACAATTGGTAAATTATTATTAACGAACTTTTTTTTTGTTATTAAAAAAAGTAAATATTGTTACAGTACCGGAAGCCTTCTTTAATTCCGATAGAGTAACAATTACACGGCTCCTGAGATCCCTTACTTTGGGCGTGAAGCGGTGTGCAAGAGGGAAGTATAGTTTCTTTTATGTCTGTAAGAAACTACACACTTCTCTGAGGCAGTTCGGTATAAAACAACAAGAGATAATACACAGTTTATTAATTTAACAAGAGGGCTATTCCAAGGTGTCTGTTCCTTAGAAATCCCAAGAGTTTATTAATAATAAGAGAGGAGGATAA
>QKWP01002313.1:20396-34490 GCA_003550325.1 Gigaspora rosea
AAAAAAAATTAGCAAGCGAAAGCGCAAAAGTCAACATAAAAAAAAAAAAATAAAAAATTAATTATCTTAGATGATAAGCGGGAAAGCGAAACAATAGCGAAACGAAAAAAAACAACAAAAAATTGATTTGATTATCATGGTGTACGAAAAAAAAAATTTATGATCGCCAATCACGAATATGATTGGCTGATCATATAAAATTTGGGTTTAGGTTAAAAAAAAGATTTTAATATGAACCTCTATGAGGTCTATATTATTAACGTAGAACCCGGGTCTAGGCTAAGGTTTTCCTAAAAAAAAATTTTAAGCATGTTTTTTTTATATTTAAAATTAAATAAACTTAGTCCATAAACTCAAGCTTAAACTTAAAGCTGGCCCAAAGTTTATGCTTTGAGTTTATGAACTCAAGCTCAAACTCAAGTTTAACCTTCAAAGTTTGACTAAAGTTCATGAGTTTCAGTTCAGTTTGTTTTTTCTTTGAACTTCTTGGGACTGAACCAAAACCGGACTGAATAACTATTTAATATTCCTACTTTTGATAGTTTCTTTTGTGATTTCTCTGGTGGTTTCTCTTGTGGTTCCTTTGATAGTTTCCTTTTGTGGTTCCTTTACTATTATTAGGCTTTTAAATAGTTCCTTTTTCTATATACTAAAAAGATACATAAACTATGTCTTTTTTCCCAAGGCAGAGAAGGGTTTTGTTCTTTACTTTTTTCTCTTTCTAAAAAACATTTGTACTTAAAAATCTCATACTTAATAAACTGATATTATCCTTTGACTATAAATCTTTTATTTTTATATTCTGTTTTTTTATTTCTTGTTTATTTTCTCTTTATCTACACATTCCTTACCCTCTTATATGTTAAGTCAAGTGATATAGTTAGGGGAGTAACAAAAATCAGGTGATTTTTTAGGAGGGGAGGGTAAAAAAAGTTGAAATTATAGATAAAAACCTGACTATATATATTAAAAAAGAGGGAGGGGGAGTAGGGCTCTGATAAAAAATAATCAGGTGATTAATAGCATGGCCCTTATTTTCCAAAAGTTACTATATTACAATATATGAAATTTTACAAAAACTTGGATATCTTGTAACACAATGATCTGATTTGGATGATTTAGGTACCATTCGATTCATCTCAGTGAGATGAATCCAATAATACCAAAATAATATTATTTGGATCACTGTATTAAAGGATATTCACAAAAAACTATTGTTTATATAGTAATTTTATAAAAAAAGATATGATCAATAGTATTTGGCTAATAACTTTTGATCTTGTAATCCAAATGAAATGAAATTGGTACCATTCGACTCCTTTCACCGAGATGAATTGAATGGTACTAAGATTATTAAAATTGGACCACTAGATCAGTTTTTAGCCAATTTTTTCTAAAAAAATTGTATTATATTTTTTTGACTCCTTTCTACTTATTGGGAAAAATGTTATCTTTCGTCTGACCCTTCTTGTATAATGTTATTTCTGAATACTCCTTTAGTACAAGTAGAATTACCTGCTGAACAAGTTTACTTAAATGCCCAAAGCAGATTATCTTAACAAAAAAAGTGGCTATATATTAAAAACCCAAAAATTTTAACTTTAGTACATAGATAACCCATTTTTCTTACAAGGTAACCTACTTTTGTCGTCTAAGTAAAGTTGTTCAGAGCATGATTTACATATACTCATGATCTTAAAATCGAAAAATATTTGTTTTTGGTGAAGTTACATTTTCATTTTGTACAAAATTAGCAAAATTTTAATTCAATTTTTAAGATCAATTTTTTCTTCTCTCCTTGTTCTATATTCTCAAAAAATTTAGTTTAAAGTTAATAAGTAAGATTTAAAAGAATCTTAGCTCAAAATTATATAGTAAATTCATATATTTTTTTAAAAATTTCAATTATAGATAACAATAAAAGGAACATGTCCTGAGCCTGCTATGTCTACACTATATAGCAAAATTTGGTTATATGCTGTTTAATTTGCAATATAACTATGCACTTTGTAAAATTTCAATATCGTCTATATTTTATTTGCTTCTTGATTTGGTACATTAATGTGGACAACTGCCTTATTAGCAATTAAATTTGATATTTTATTAAAAGCTTTATTAGAAAAATCTTTCTGCATTATGAATATATATAGCTTATTACTTCAGAAGATATATTACCCAAATTGTAGGCTAAAGCCAGATGTGTTTATATCTTTTTGATTAATTAGAGAGTTAATTAGGATTAGAGCTTGCTTTATAAGTAAAATTAGTTTAATGGCAATTTTTTATTAATGCTTCTAGACAGGTTTAGGCACTTATTTCCTAAATTTGTATCAAATTATTGTTAATTTTCATCATGAGTTTTTGTCTACTATTAGTTAATGTTCTAATTAATAATATACACACAAAAATTAATTTAATAATATAAATAGATGACAAATGAATTAGTTATTTCTATAAACTTGATCTACAATTTTATATATGTTATTATTTTATAAATTAATTGAGCATACTGTATGATAATAATATTATTATATTAATTATACAAATAATCAAAATTTTGTAATAATTACAGATTTGAGAATCATGCAAATAATTTTTTATACTTAAATCATGTTTTTAGAAAAAAGCATGCTATATAAAGCAAGCCATAAATAGTAATAATAGATTAACAATCTAAACATTTGATTATACTTGTCAATTTTGGTTAATATTTCCAAAAACTAAATAGATCATATTAATATTAAATGACTTGCAATCTTTTGATAAGCTATATATGAGTAAAATTTAATTGTAGTATAGGTTCCCAAATCTATATAATACAAATATTTGATATAAATTTATATTAGCTTGTTAGAGACAAAAATTTAAGTAATTGAATCCAATAACAAACAGCATTGGCTATTAAAAAAAATTATGATCATTATGCAATATATTATAAAAGATCACATTATCCTATTTGATATTAAAGTTATAAGTGCATTATTTGAAAGCTAGCTAATCAGATCTCATAAAAGTTACATTTGCATGAACAGCTATTAGTTTATAATAATATAATGTAGTTGTTAGTTTGCATTAGAATTAACAGTCATGATTACTATTGTTAAAATTTTGTTATTTGCTATTGTAATAAATTAACAGTTGTACTTCTATTATGGCTTACTTTTATAATAGCTGCTTGATACATGAAGCAGCTTTTGTCTTAAATTATCTGCTACCTGTAAGTATAATGTAATTTTGGCATAGTAATCAAACCAGCAATAAAAGTATAATATATAGTCTTCCTTCTCTATAATCATACAGTTTGTATCAAGAAAATTGGTGATTATAAAGGAGTGTAATTATATAAAAGCTTTTTTTATAAGTTTTTTAATAAATTGTCTCAAAAATTAATACAATTGTATAGGAGTTGTAATTATATAGGAGGTGATTATAAAGGAGGAAGACTGTATATAATCAGTATTGTTAGTTATTAAGCCAAGGTACTAGATAGTGTGATCTGTCAAGACAATAGTCACTAGTCAAGGGTTGGCTGTCAGAATGATAGCTTAGTTAAATAGATAATAGAACAAACACAAACAAAGAAAAAAAAAGAAAAAAAGGAGTAAAAAAAGTTGCAAAACTGCTGCACTGGTTGCTTGATAGCAGAAGGGGCAATACCAATATATGTTCTTTATTGTTATGCTTCTTACTAAAATAAGAGACAAATTCTTTATTCCTACTATAATTTGCATTATAAAACTTGTTAGCTATTGTGATAACACAATTAACAGTTGTAGTATCAATTTATTGTACAGTTTTCCTCCTCTATAATACCTCCTATATAATCACAACTCCTATACAATCACATTAATTTTTGAGACAATTTATTAAAAAACTTATAAAAAACACTTCTATATAATTGCACTAGTATTGCACTCCTTTATAATCACCAATTTTCTTGATACAAACTGCATAATTATAGAGAAGGAAGACTGTAAAAATTTTGTTATTAAACTTACTGACTATTGCTTTATTGTGGTGGTGATTTATTGTACTTGATGTCATGATACTCAGTATTTGGTTGATTCATGATTTTAATATGATTTACTGTAAGAATTTTTGTGGAGGGCGATATATCACGTGATCGGAGCAAAAATATTAATCGATATGGTCAAATATATATATTTACTTGATCGAACCAATCAGAATATAAGTTTCGAAGTAACATGATCATAACGAAAATTTTAAAAAAAATATTTTTCGCCATTTGTTATGTTGACTGTCTACCTTCTGATGGCTCGGGCTGGCCAAATTTATATCACCGGCCAACATTATGCTATTAATTTGGGCCGAATTTGGTATTGTTACATTGCATTAAAAATTGCAAAAATATCGATTTCCCTATGATTTGGCCTAAAAATATTGATTTATATTGATCTAAATAATTCAATATTTTTTCAGGTCCCTGCGCGGGAATCACACGAGATCGTCGATCTGCAAAACAGATGTCGATCATCGCATGGAAGTATATAGTAATTCTGCAGTTTAGTGTAATGATACGGGCCGATGGAAAAATTACCGGTATGTGCCATGGTCGATCCTTAAAAAGTTCACCAGGCAGACCTTTTCTAAAACGATTTTTCTAATTAGAATTAGTCTCCATATTTATATCAAATATGTAGAAGACAATTAGCCATTCCTTGTCAAATTTTAATAATACTAAATTATTTTAATTTTTATTTAGTTTGTCTTTGAGAAATTATAGCATGTTAGTACTTTATGTTGATTAATTCCGATCAATACTATAACATTTCCGTTCCTTATATTTATTGTTTACCAATTTATAATCTTAAAGTAATATATAACTCAAGTAAGAAAGTCCTGACTCGAATTAATAGCTTTTTCGAGTTAGGTCGAATCAACTCGAGTCAAGTCCAAGCACTATCCGATGTAACCGTTCCTGTCGCTTATCTTATACTTCACCTTCATCGTCTTCCTGTGCTTCCCTCTTAACTTTGGGGATTAAATCACGCTTTTTATTTTCACCACCATCGTCACCGCCGTCACCTTCATCGTCTTCCTGTGCTTCCCTCTTAACTTTGGGGATTAAATCACGCTTTTTATTTTCACCACCATCGTCACCGCCGTCACCTTCATCGTCTTCCTGTGCTTCCCTCTTAACTTTGGGGATTAAATCACGCTTTTTATTTTCACCACCATCGTCACCGCCGTCACCTTCATCGTCTTCCTGTGCTTCCCTCTTAACTTTGGGGATTAAATCACGCTTTTTATTTTCACCACCATCGTCACCGCCGTCACCTTCATCGTCTTCCTGTGCTTCCCTCTTAACTTTGGGGATTAAATCACGCTTTTTATTTTCACCACCATCGTCACCGCCGTCACCTTCATCGTCTTCCTGTGCTTCCCTCTTAACTTTGGGGATTAAATCACGCTTTTTATTTTCACCACCATCGTCACCGCCGTCACCTTCATCGTCTTCCTGTGCTTCCCTCTTAACTTTGGGGATTAAATCACGCTTTTTATTTTCACCACCATCGTCACCGCCGTCACCTTCATCGTCTTCCTGTGCTTCCCTCTTAACTTTGGGGATTAAATCACGCTTTTTATTTTCACCACCATCGTCACCGCCGTCACCTTCATCGTCTTCCTGTGCTTCCCTCTTAACTTTGGGGATTAAATCACGCTTTTTATTTTCACCACCATCGTCACCGCCGTCACCTTCATCGTCTTCCTGTGCTTCCCTCTTAACTTTGGGGATTAAATCACGCTTTTTATTTTCACCACCATCGTCACCGCCGTCACCTTCATCGTCTTCCTGTGCTTCCCTCTTAACTTTGGGGATTAAATCACGCTTTTTATTTTCACCACCATCGTCACCGCCGTCACCTTCATCGTCTTCCTGTGCTTCCCTCTTAACTTTGGGGATTAAATCACGCTTTTTATTTTCACCACCATCGTCACCGCCGTCACCTTCATCGTCTTCCTGTGCTTCCCTCTTAACTTTGGGGATTAAATCACGCTTTTTATTTTCACCACCATCGTCACCGCCGTCACCTTCATCGTCTTCCTGTGCTTCCCTCTTAACTTTGGGGATTAAATCACGCTTTTTATTTTCACCACCATCGTCACCGCCGTCACCTTCATCGTCTTCCTGTGCTTCCCTCTTAACTTTGGGGATTAAATCACGCTTTTTATTTTCACCACCATCGTCACCGCCGTCACCTTCATCGTCTTCCTGTGCTTCCCTCTTAACTTTGGGGATTAAATCACGCTTTTTATTTTCACCACCATCGTCACCGCCGTCACCTTCATCGTCTTCCTGTGCTTCCCTCTTAACTTTGGGGATTAAATCACGCTTTTTATTTTCACCACCATCGTCACCGCCGTCACCTTCATCGTCTTCCTGTGCTTCCCTCTTAACTTTGGGGATTAAATCACGCTTTTTATTTTCACCACCATCGTCACCGCCGTCACCTTCATCGTCTTCCTGTGCTTCCCTCTTAACTTTGGGGATTAAATCACGCTTTTTATTTTCACCACCATCGTCACCGCCGTCACCTTCATCGTCTTCCTGTGCTTCCCTCTTAACTTTGGGGATTAAATCACGCTTTTTATTTTCACCACCATCGTCACCGCCGTCACCTTCATCGTCTTCCTGTGCTTCCCTCTTAACTTTGGGGATTAAATCACGCTTTTTATTTTCACCACCATCGTCACCGCCGTCACCTTCATCGTCTTCCTGTGCTTCCCTCTTAACTTTGGGGATTAAATCACGCTTTTTATTTTCACCACCATCGTCACCGCCGTCACCTTCATCGTCTTCCTGTGCTTCCCTCTTAACTTTGGGGATTAAATCACGCTTTTTATTTTCACCACCATCGTCACCGCCGTCACCTTCATCGTCTTCCTGTGCTTCCCTCTTAACTTTGGGGATTAAATCACGCTTTTTATTTTCACCACCATCGTCACCGCCGTCACCTTCATCGTCTTCCTGTGCTTCCCTCTTAACTTTGGGGATTAAATCACGCTTTTTATTTTCACCACCATCGTCACCGCCGTCACCTTCATCGTCTTCCTGTGCTTCCCTCTTAACTTTGGGGATTAAATCACGCTTTTTATTTTCACCACCATCGTCACCGCCGTCACCTTCATCGTCTTCCTGTGCTTCCCTCTTAACTTTGGGGATTAAATCACGCTTTTTATTTTCACCACCATCGTCACCGCCGTCACCTTCATCGTCTTCCTGTGCTTCCCTCTTAACTTTGGGGATTAAATCACGCTTTTTATTTTCACCACCATCGTCACCGCCGTCACCTTCATCGTCTTCCTGTGCTTCCCTCTTAACTTTGGGGATTAAATCACGCTTTTTATTTTCACCACCATCGTCACCGCCGTCACCTTCATCGTCTTCCTGTGCTTCCCTCTTAACTTTGGGGATTAAATCACGCTTTTTATTTTCACCACCATCGTCACCGCCGTCACCTTCATCGTCTTCCTGTGCTTCCCTCTTAACTTTGGGGATTAAATCACGCTTTTTATTTTCACCACCATCGTCACCGCCGTCACCTTCATCGTCTTCCTGTGCTTCCCTCTTAACTTTGGGGATTAAATCACGCTTTTTATTTTCACCACCATCGTCACCGCCGTCACCTTCATCGTCTTCCTGTGCTTCCCTCTTAACTTTGGGGATTAAATCACGCTTTTTATTTTCACCACCATCGTCACCGCCGTCACCTTCATCGTCTTCCTGTGCTTCCCTCTTAACTTTGGGGATTAAATCACGCTTTTTATTTTCACCACCATCGTCACCGCCGTCACCTTCATCGTCTTCCTGTGCTTCCCTCTTAACTTTGGGGATTAAATCACGCTTTTTATTTTCACCACCATCGTCACCGCCGTCACCTTCATCGTCTTCCTGTGCTTCCCTCTTAACTTTGGGGATTAAATCACGCTTTTTATTTTCACCACCATCGTCACCGCCGTCACCTTCATCGTCTTCCTGTGCTTCCCTCTTAACTTTGGGGATTAAATCACGCTTTTTATTTTCACCACCATCGTCACCGCCGTCACCTTCATCGTCTTCCTGTGCTTCCCTCTTAACTTTGGGGATTAAATCACGCTTTTTATTTTCACCACCATCGTCACCGCCGTCACCTTCATCGTCTTCCTGTGCTTCCCTCTTAACTTTGGGGATTAAATCACGCTTTTTATTTTCACCACCATCGTCACCGCCGTCACCTTCATCGTCTTCCTGTGCTTCCCTCTTAACTTTGGGGATTAAATCACGCTTTTTATTTTCACCACCATCGTCACCGCCGTCACCTTCATCGTCTTCCTGTGCTTCCCTCTTAACTTTGGGGATTAAATCACGCTTTTTATTTTCACCACCATCGTCACCGCCGTCACCTTCATCGTCTTCCTGTGCTTCCCTCTTAACTTTGGGGATTAAATCACGCTTTTTATTTTCACCACCATCGTCACCGCCGTCACCTTCATCGTCTTCCTGTGCTTCCCTCTTAACTTTGGGGATTAAATCACGCTTTTTATTTTCACCACCATCGTCACCGCCGTCACCTTCATCGTCTTCCTGTGCTTCCCTCTTAACTTTGGGGATTAAATCACGCTTTTTATTTTCACCACCATCGTCACCGCCGTCACCTTCATCGTCTTCCTGTGCTTCCCTCTTAACTTTGGGGATTAAATCACGCTTTTTATTTTCACCACCATCGTCACCGCCGTCACCTTCATCGTCTTCCTGTGCTTCCCTCTTAACTTTGGGGATTAAATCACGCTTTTTATTTTCACCACCATCGTCACCGCCGTCACCTTCATCGTCTTCCTGTGCTTCCCTCTTAACTTTGGGGATTAAATCACGCTTTTTATTTTCACCACCATCGTCACCGCCGTCACCTTCATCGTCTTCCTGTGCTTCCCTCTTAACTTTGGGGATTAAATCACGCTTTTTATTTTCACCACCATCGTCACCGCCGTCACCTTCATCGTCTTCCTGTGCTTCCCTCTTAACTTTGGGGATTAAATCACGCTTTTTATTTTCACCACCATCGTCACCGCCGTCACCTTCATCGTCTTCCTGTGCTTCCCTCTTAACTTTGGGGATTAAATCACGCTTTTTATTTTCACNGATGCAGCTTATTAAATTTTTTTTTATATAATATAGTGTATATAGATTGATATTGGGTTCCGATTTTAGTTCTAGTGAGGTTTTCAGGGTCCTGAGCATTTTTACTTCGAGTACCCGATCCCGTTTACAAACATCCTGATGATCATCACCGGTTATAGTTAGATTTATTCTATTATTATTATTATTATTATTTATTATTATTTATTAATTATTATTATTATTACTTTTACTATGAAAATTTTGAAAAGTAGGGATAAAAAAAATAGTGTAAATTGAGTGCACGTATTACATGCACGTATTACATTATAATGTGTCATCTTGCTTGGATCATCAACGATTGTATTATATGATCATGTGATGCTAGACAGATCGATCATCTAAAAATTAGTATTATAGATTATTATAATTTCAATGCAACGAACTCAACCTTAACCGAATACTGGACCACTGTAATAGCGAGCAATAATTTTTTACATAGAAATCATGATATTCCAATACTAATTCGATTTTAACTACCGCATTAGCAAATAAATTCTGTAACTGAATTCTTCACAGTAAACTATAATAGAAATTACGATAATTCTAATGCAACTAACTTAACCTTAATCACATCTGAATAGTGAGTAATTTCTGCAACAGAATTTTGTACAGCAACTTTGGTAAATTATGATAATTCAAATACTAATTCAACGTTAACAACTAGTGTATACCGCATTAGTAAATTTAATATCAATATTCTTCGTCTAGCTTATTCTTTGTTATCTTATCCTTGTTTTCAATTAATTTTACTCATTAGCATTATAATCTATCATTATTTTCCATTTTTTTAGAAAAAAAATAAGCTACTAATCTTATTAAACCTGTACCCATCGACCGTATTTACAATTGATCATTCAAAAAACATAAATAAAAATAATTCAATTAGTTTTACATTTCTTTTTATCATATTATTAAAAATAAGCCTTAGTCTCATTTGAGCAATAAGAATATATTAATATAAACAAATTTATAGACGATAAAATTATTTCCCTTTAAATAGTCTTTATACTCTTATAAGTTCCTTCTTGCTAGCCTGCAAATCACACAGTATAGTACCAATACAAATTTGTACATGTGTCACATATTAAGTCAAGTGTCATTTAAAAATTGCAAGCGGTCGCCCGCCACATGTACATCGCTAGTTATAATTGTATATTTGAAATTACTTCATATGGATAAACAGACTCTATTTAGATTTCGATGTTGAAGGCATAGTTTGGGTTTTAGTTGCGGCTTGTGAACTTTTACGAAAAATAATATTAAAATTTTATCTCTGTAAGATCAATTACTAAATATAATATAGCAACCTAATAAAGTCATTATACTATTTTTGATTCAAAGTGTTAATATGATTTTACCATTTATAAACATACGTGGAACACCTATGGTTATTAGATCATATATGGTAGAAAAATGACAATGTTTTCTATCTTTAAATAAATTAGCTACTAATAATTTTACTATTAATTGGGGAAATTCCAATTACATACGTAGGGATGGTAAACAAAACATCTTTGTTTTTAAACATGTGATGTAGGGTGAAATGACTTATTGGCGCCAATACTATTCATACGTGCACGTGATTCCTTAATCGTGCGCATTATGCGCATGTTTCGGAATCATGCGCATTTTATCCCATCTAAATTTTATATAGGAAAATTATAGAATATATAATTTAGGCAAGGGAGCGTATTGTCGGGCAGAATTAAGGAATATGGATAAAAACCTCAAAAAATTCCGAAAAGAAAATGAAATGCGCATAAAAGAAGAGCAAGATCGGGACAAAAATTTGAGCATGTATCCGATATTTTCCGAAAAGAAAATATATATTCTAAAAATTATATCATGCGCATTTTATATAACGTGCGCATTAACGTGCGCATTAATGCGCATTCAGCGCATTTTTCCCAGTACCCACTGTTTAAGTATTCTTTTTTGCGCTTCATTAAAACCGCAAAATTTAAATTGTACTATAAAAATAATGCTTAAGATTACATTAAATAATTCCTGATTGAATCAAAAACGATACTTTGGAAATGGTCACGGTTACGAGTAGAGAGCCCAGATAATGCGATTTGAATCACATTTTTATATGATGTGCTAGAGTGTCCAGACTTATGCGATTACATTTTAGACACATAAAATGCGTAGTAAATATCTTTTTTGATGGAACTAGTGCGATATTTGTGCTATTGCTTAATGGATAGGATTTAGGTGTACTACCGGTAGCCTTTTGTACTCAAAAGTGACACTCTTTAAAGACAATTATCTATTAATTTTAAAAATTAATTATATTTTAAACTGTTTTATATAGTTTTTTTAGATCTTGGGCTTTGCTATAAAAAAGTTTGATAGCTTTAAATTATGTTTTTAATTTTTTAGAATTTTTTTTAATTTGACTATTTTAGTTTAGACTAATTTTTTATAGTATTTACTAGTTATTATATAAAATATTTTTATTTATAAAAAATTTATTTAAAAAATTTATAAAAATTATAAGGTTAAGTTTGCTTATTTTAATTATAAAAAAAAATTTAATATTAGACCAATATACAAAAAATAATTTAACTTTAAAGTTTTACTAATAAATACTATATAAAGATTATAGATTTTATATTAAAAAAAATAATTGTAATTTTTTTAAAATTTAAAGTAATATAATTTAAGATAAACAAATTCTATATTAAAGAATTTTTATAATTAGAATTAGATTGTTATTATTTACAACTTTTATTAAAAGTATAAAAAAATTTATTTAATAAAAAAATTTTTTATACTATAGCTAAAAATTAAAGAGCTTATATAAATTACTAAAAATAGCAATGGTTTTCTACTATTGTAGTACAAGGCTTATAATACAAATTATATTTTTTATTATATAACAAGTAATAATTTTTTTACTATAATAAGATTTAAATCTCTTATATATAATTCAAATATAGTTTATAAAATTATTTAATAATATTAAGATTAAAATTCTTTTAAATAGTGTACTACAGGTAGTACACTAAAATTTACAAAAAATAGTAGTTTAAAAATATTTTTTTTTAAAACTAACTTTATTAATAATATCAAAAAAAATTCTGCCAAACTATACTTTGGTATTTATCAGATTTTTGTATATAAAAATTATTTTGATATATAATTTTTTAGATTTTTAAACTATTCTTCTAACTGTACTACCGGTAGTACAAAACCCTAAATCCTATCCATTAATAAAAACCAAGGCACATAATATGTAACTTTTTTGATCTAAATGTTGACTTGTAAATTATTTAAACAATTACGATGTGCATGGTAATAATTGCTAATTTTAGTATTCTATATTTTTAAATCACTAATTTAATTGCAATGATATCGCATAATCAAAATTTTTTATATAACATAAAAATGCGTTTAATTTGCATGAGTCTGGACACTCTATGATGTACAAGACTTATGTGAGGAGTCATATACATATTCGTATTTTGTTATAAATGTGATTTGTCATTGTATAAATGATAAAAAAAATAACAATTACATAATATGTATTTATTATTCGCTTAAATGCACAAATGTCATATAAACCACATAAAAACAATAAAAAATTAATCACATTATATGTGTCTATTATGTGTCTATTATGTGATCGAATATGTCTGAACACTCTAGCTTCGAGTTGGTCGTGTCGAAAAAAAAAGTGTCGGTTTCGTGATTTTCTTGATCGGAAACTTGAGTTTAATAACTGACCTCATTGATATAGTTTATCAATATATATTAATATTTAATATTAGGGTTTAATTTCTATAATTGAAATTAAGCGCTAAATAAATCAAATATTTTCCAAAAATTTGGACATATCCAATATGTTTAATTTTAATTTCGAAAATATTTGATTATCATACGCAAAGTTATGTTTAATTTCAAATATATAAATCAGATGCTATATCAAATTAATGAGATCAGGGATCATGTTTTAGATTCAAGTTCTGATCAGGAAAATTGCGTGACCAACGCTTTTTTTCGGTACGACTAACTTACATCCCAGGTATTAATATGGCTGTTTGATTTTTACTATGCAAAGATGTTTCATAATATAATTAGAGCACCGTATAAAAGACCGGTGCTACCCTCCGATTTGGGAGAGCATCAGAGAATGCAATGCAAGTGCCAGGATAGGTCAGGGTGGTAAACGAAGATGTAATACGTAGGGTCGGGTGTGTAAATATTTATAAATTGGATACGATACAAAACTATAATAAAATGAAACAAATTATACAAAACAAGGCGAAACTCTGCATTAAGCATATGAACACAAAGTTTAAAAAATATGACACAATGACTTTATTACATAGGATGGATCAACTAAAGACCGAAGAGCGAACACATTGGTTTATATAAATGTGAAGTACTTTGAATTCCCCGGGGTAATGGATTCAACCGTGACACTGTTCGAAATTACAATTTTGTTTAACGTTCCGGCTCCAAGAGCTCCCCTAAAATTAAACAGGTCAATCAGAACGTTCATTGCGTCTTAGGATTCCAAGAAGCCATGTGTTTATAAGTCAACCAATAATCATGCGATTATTTTTGCAATTTTAACATGTAAGCTTCGTAAGGCCGTTTGAAGTTAATTTTTTGGTTAACATCACCCCCCCAATGGTCCCCCCGGCCCCCGGGTAAAATGAACATATGAAAAAAAAAATAAAAATAATGAAATATTATCATTATTTAGAAATCAAATTCAATATATAAATTCGATTTATTACTTCGTGCATGATATTACTAGTTACTAGTAACTGACGTATGTACGAACGTACGTACTTAGCTCTATATATGGGTCGTCTAAAGCATAATCACGTGATACCTGACCAATCAAATTAAGAATTTGATGATCTTAGGCAATTTTGCTTATTATATTACTACCTAAAACC